>CAJHQP010004637.1:0-53356 GCA_905132765.1 Moricandia arvensis | reverse complement strand
TCCATAACGGTCTTTAATAGTTTTATGAAGTCGCGGATAGATTTGTCCTCTCCATGGGATAGGCTCGAGAGGTCGACATAGGAGGCTTCTCGATCAATGAACATAGAGTAGTGCTTAAGAACTCCGAGGCAAGTTGGCGGAAACTTCCAATAGAATTTCGCCTTAGGCGAGAGAACCACTCGAGGCTGCTCCCCTGAGATTTTTGATGAAGAGGCGGCATTCGCCGGGGTCTCTTTTTCTGAACTTGGACCTTCCCATTGCGATCTGGAAAGCCTGCAAGTGTGCCTAGGGATCGGTTGTACCGTCGTAAGGCTTCACCTTGATCTTTCTGGATCAAAATGATGCGAGTTGTGAAGGGCGTTTTCCAAGCCTCTTCGAGTAGTTGATCGATCTTTGGTGCGGTGCTAGTAGATTGATGGATTTGAGATTTCACTGCACTAACCTCTGCTACCTTTTTCATGAGATGGTCGTGGAGATCGCGGATCTCAGAATCTTCGCTAGCTGATTTCCGAGGTTTTCGGCATTTGCCGTGAGTGTTTCGAGTTTGTTCCTTGGCCAGTTTTCCTGTTTATCCCAGAAGATGGCTTCATCTTCTTCGGTCATAGGATTTTTGAACTGGGATTCGTCAGAAGCCGCGTGGGCTCCTCATACGACGTGGCTATACATCCGTTTCTTCGTCTGTGGGTTTGGACTGATTGCTGGAATCAACATCGACACAATCGATTTCACCTTCTTATTTTCTTCCTTGATAGAGGGGAGATCTCCCAGGTTTTTTCGTGCCTGTGCAGGGGTGATTTCGTTGAGATTTTGTCCAGACGTCTTTCCCTGTGCGTTCCCGGACAGGTCTAAGGGAGTCGCAAATCGAGTCTTCTTTCCATGGATTCTGGTCGTTCTGCCGTGAAGAACGGCCCTGGTTCTTGCCAGTTAGGGTTTCAACCTGATTAGCGAGCAGAACTCATGACCTTGTATGTCTTTCTGACTTCTTTTCGACAGTCGAGAACATCTTCTTAACCTCTCGAAAGCTACGGTGTTTGCGTTAGCCTTAACTGTGGTAACCTTCGTTGCTGGAGTGTTTTTAACGTTGTCATTGGCGTCGTTTCTGTCACGAGTTTGTTGGTTCTTGAGATTGCCAGTTAACATTGTTTGATCAAGCGTTGGTGGCTGAGAGTTAGAGTGATCCATACCCCCCCCCCTCCTTCTAGCGCCAAACTGTGAGAACCGATATTGCACTGTCGATTTCCGATGAAAATATGAAAGCTAAGTAAACCTAACTTTCCCAGAGGTCTCGGATATCTGCTAAACCATACGCCAAGCAATTAAACAATGAGAACACTGAAATAATAAATCAGTAAAAATGAAAGGGAGCAAAGAAGATCTTATTCCGAATTGAGTGAACGAGTGTTACAACAAGTAAAGCCTCGGCGATAAGAGCCGTCGGAAAGTTCCTAGTTCTAACCTTGTGAGACTTGATAAACCTAGTTGAGTCGCAGCTCGATAACAGAAAAAACAGAAATGCCTAATTTGCCCTAAGTGCTATGCTCTGCTCTGTGTAGAAAAAATTGTTTCCCCAAATCTTCAACCTCGAGGCCCTTATATACCCTCCTAGAGGCGGTTTTGTGTTGCCTTTCTGCCCTCAGTCGAGTTTATCGCTTCGCGGGAATATTCTATTTTTTCGATCTTCGTGGTTATCTTTGGAAACTTCACATTTATCTTTCGAACTTAACACTTATCTTTTCCTATAAAATAAAGGTAGATTGTCATAACGATTGGGCTTGATTTCGTGCAAACCTTGAGTGGGCTTTTAGTCATTTTTAGACCTTCTCGGCCCGTTTTTGACTTAAGCGTTTTTATGATTTATCGAAGTGCGCTTCCAAAATGACATCGATTCCAAAGAAAGTTTGAATTTCTCGTATAGTGGAGGCAGGTTTAGGTGCTTAGTTAACCGTTGCCGTTTTACACGATCAATTCAAACTTTATACGAGGAAAAGAGTTTTTGCGGTTTTTAAATCGTAAAGTGCCAACGATAACTCCGATCGAGACAAAAAAAGAGCGAGTTCGATCCAATCTCGAAGGAGGAAGCTATGGCGGTGGGATGAAGACGGATTGGTTGATCCAACTCGCAGATCGGGGCGAGTTTGGCTGTTTGTTTGGTCCAACTCGAGCTGGGGGCGAGTTAGACTGCTCGTTGGGTCCAGCTCGCCCCCAAGGCGAGTTGGATTGCCCATTTTGTTGTTTCGATGCTCGGGACCCGTTTGTCTGAGGGTTCGAGTAACCTTTCTCGAAGACTTATTGTATGAATCCTTTTCAAAATTCATACGAAACTCAATTTTGGTTCTCCCACTCTTTTTTTCTCTCTTAAATACTATCTCTTTCTTTTTAAAGAGAAACATTTTTCGAAAAGTTTCAGTTATTGATTTCGTCGTAACCGATTTTGATCCCAACATATATAAGAAACAACTATGTTGTTGCAAAGGACAATAGTGTAGGTGGTGGTTTGGTCACTAGGGGGTGATGAGTTGCCGAGGAAATATATCCGATCGGAGCGAAGAATTCAATCATCAGAAGCAAAGAAAACTGCATCATAGAAGAACCAAGTTAGTCAATTTATGTAGATTCATAGTTAAGTTTGTTCTCAGCTTATATGGCTGCCTTGATGCTATCAAGTTTGGGCAACGGACTCATGAGAAGCTTTGCAGTCTTGACAAACTTAACCACCACTACTTTCATTCCCCCAGTTTACAGAAACTGTTGAAACATTGCAACTCTTAAACACAACTTTTTTAAAAACTAAGCTAGACTCCTTCCCGCTACTAATTTTTGCAAAACAAAATTAACTTAAAACACATTCTCTCATTTCTCCTCTTCTACAAAAACAAACCAGAAATTGCAGCTCTTGTTGAATACAAATTGCAGTTCTTATAAACTCAGCATGTCCTAGACACTATTGACCTCTCCGTGACAGTTTTGCACTTCAGAAATAGCCTTTGCCATCTCTCATCACATTCTTCGTTTCATGCTCGGATGCTCCATCTCGCTCTCCTGATCCATCTCGCTCTCTCTGTCGCTTACGTGTTCGAGATGTGCGCCACCGGGTTGTGGAAAGGGAAGTAAATCATACATGTTCGAAATGTGTGAGCTTGAAAAGGTTATCTTCCCAATTTCTGTCTAGCTGACCCAACCATAGCATTTACCAGCTGTCTCTACAAACCTGGAGCAAAAAACATGAAGACTAAGCATGCAAACATAGTTCAAGGTTTATGCTACAAGAATCAATCCGGTAACGGACATCTCTTTTGTCAAAATAATTAATAGGCAAGATAACTATTGCGCCATGACAACTTGTATCTAAAACCGAATAAAGCAAAAAACATAAAAGTACCAAACTGTCAGCTTTCTTTATACGAGGAAAAACGCTGCCTCCAAATGGACTACCCACAGAAACCAGAGTATATCTTTGAGATCTTGCGGATCTACTGACCTATATCCTCACAGATAGCAAGCTCCTCATGAACATATGAATAGCTGTTAAAGAAAAATCAAATATTTGGTGATGAAAATGAGTTCAGAATATTATGCAATCATTGTGTGGAATCATCAGTTGATTGTATAATGTTCCTTACCGGAGACGAAGGCTACAGTACAGTTCTTCATGTCTTCTCTTGTGAAGTCAGTGGCCAATGCCGCATAGAAAATGAATCAATTATCAGTAAGCTTATTCTTCCATTCTTTTCAAAGCCGATCTCTGTTTATAAAGTTACTATTCTGCTCACATGGGGGAGCTCCTCTATTTGACATCTCCCCTTTTCAAGCCTCAAGTTTGCATTAATGTTTCTAGAGATCTTCATGTCTATAAATTTAGCTACCAAAGGTTTCTCAGCAAGATAAGCAACTAAACCAGAAAATCTGTTTTTCTATGACCAAACTCTAATTCAATATCGGTATAGACAACTATAAGAAAGTAAATTTAGATCAGAAGCAATTGCAGATTATAAATCCATATGAATTATAAGAAAGTATTTGTAGTGTAACCGTTACCTTTGGTTTATGTATGTCATGATCTTTTCACCACCCAACCTTTGTCGCCATCTCCGCGCAATGATCCATCGGCGGCGGTTTGAGGTGAGAGAAAAGCTAGCATGGGAGCTCTTAACCTCTTTCAAGAGGTTACTGATTGTTGCAGCTTTGGTGTTCCTCTGAGCCTAAAAGAAACAGTGATTTCACAACTCCA
This sequence comes from Moricandia arvensis, assembly GCA_905132765.1. NCBI lineage: Eukaryota > Viridiplantae > Streptophyta > Magnoliopsida > Brassicales > Brassicaceae > Moricandia > Moricandia arvensis. The sequence continues at coordinate 49,128 of CAJHQP010004637.1, read as the reverse complement.
GAATTTGGGTGATCTTCGAGCTCATCATCCTTCTTTTCTATAACGGAGGGGAATTTTAGTCTACAGGATTGCAAGTCGCGGACGCCTTACGTCATGGTCCTTCATCCCCACTGTATAAATATATATACTCATTCACTAAGAGGCATTGAAGCTTAAGTAGTGGGCTCGGTGGATTTAGTGCTAGAATGACATAATTGCGTATGTTTCTCATAGGAATCTAGGAGGAGGAGAAGCGGAAAGGCTAGTTCGACAATAAAAAACTAGTCGGTTAGGTTCGTCGAGATGAAACTCTATGGTTAACCGGCCCATTAAACTTGTCAACGGAAAGATTGAGTTGAAAAATTAGAAACTGCCAGGTGTCACAAATTGTTCTATGCAAAAGGATAATGTGACAGCATAAGAAAAGATATAAGCCTACTTTATTAGTATAGACTAGGGATTAATCCGTGCTACGCGCAAAACTTTATTGATTTTTAAATATTAAATATATAATTATTCTTTTGAATAATGTATTTTGAACTGTATTTGTTTATATTTAAATTTTTGTATTGTAATGTTTATGTGAATATTTTGTGTGATATTTGAATTTGTGTTGTTTGTATACTTAACCTAGATGATATTGATGTTTAACAATTTATTGCTTTCTAAAAATAGAAATAATGATATATCAAAACATATCTATTACTTGTTAAATGTATATTACAATAATTATATGTAAATAACCATTTGTTGTTTTTATTTTAAAAATCTTAAATTATTTTTATTTAACAAAATTATTCATATATAATATAATAGTTTAAGTCTAGAAGATTAATATATATATATATATATATATATATAAAAATTATGTATAATTTTAAAAAACTAATTTAAGATATTATATATCGAATAACTGAATAAAAATATGACTTCATTATCTTGAAAATTTTATATTTATATTTTTTGTCTTCATGTTATATTCACCAACTCCATGTTTTTATATTTATATGTTTTTAAGAAAATTTAGTTTTAGATAATAAACGAATTTAATAAATTAAACTATAATATTATTTAATCGAAAACTCTCTAAGAATTATTTTAGCATAATATTACTATTAGTCAATTTAAGTTATTTTAAGCATAATATATGCTAAATAAACTTAAATTACATTTACAATAGGACCATCCTAAACTGTCTAATAAACCAAGAACAATACTACACCGATATGAACCAATACCTCATGTGACGGGAAAGGTGTTTTGGGATAAACGCTTGAATGTTTGTTGAAAGTAATGGTTTGATCTTGCAAGAGTTAGTATGAATATTAACAATAAAATTATGGATTAAATTAATTTAAATTTTTAAGAATACCTTTTGAGTCTATGAGGAGCAATTCGACTCCCATGAGTAGGTTTGCCTTTTAGAAGTTGCAGGCTTCCATCAATGAATCAAACTAATAAAAAGTTCACTGTTACAAAAATCTCTTTAAGGTCATCAAAGCCTTTCGGGACGGCAAGAATTGATGGTGAAGCCATTTTTTTGCTAGAGTTCTTAGTTTTTTTGATAGGTGTGAGGTTGATGTTGATGGAATAATGGGTTTTATATGGACTTATTTGATGTAAAATTATATATTTTTTTGTTTAATGTGGTATTTCCATTTTATATCATTTATTACTTATTTATTTATTTTAACATTTTAATTTAAATATTTAATCTATTATTTCCAAATTTAAATTTTTACATATATTGTTTATTTCCATTTTTAAACTTTCTTATATAAAATGGTGTATTTCCATATGCATATTTACTTTTAATGTAGTATTTTCATTTTAAAATTGTGTATTTACGTATCATTATTTTTCCTTATACTGAGTATTTCCAGTTTTTTTTAAATTTATTTTACTTAATATGTATACAACATTTTATAATATATTTTAATGTGTAATGTACTTTTTCCAATTTTTTAAATTGTGTATTTATTTATTATGATTATTTTTGTATAATATATATTTACTTAATATATATATTTTAAGTTTTAAGATGGATGTTTAATGCTTAATGTATTATTTCATTTTTAAAATTGTGTATTTAATTAATATTATTATTATTATTTGTATATTATATATTCACCTATCTATATTTAGATTTTAAGATAAATGTTTAATGCTTAACACTTTTTTTTATTTTATTAAATTATGTATTTACTTATTATTATTAGTATTTCGTATATTATATATTTACATATTTAATGTATAATATAAATGTTTAATGTAGTTTTCCATTTTTAAATTTATATTTTTATTTATTATTTATTTTCTTATATTGTTTATTTTAGTTTCTTATACTTTTATATTACATAATATCTATTTTAAATTTAAGATAGTTGTTTAGTTTTAATGTAGTATTTTCATTTTTAAATTGTGTATTTACTTATTATTTATTTTTTGGATACTGTGTATTTCTATTTCTTATATTTTATTTTACTTAATATCTATATTTTACACTTTAAGATAAATGTTTAATGCTTAATGTACATTTCCACTTTTAAAGATCGTGTATTTACTTATTATTATTATTTTCATATATTATATATTTATGTATTTAAATGTACAGTTAATTTTTGATAAACTATATAAATTTTTAAATTTTGTATTTACTTATTATTATTTTTCTTATATTGTGTATTTCCATTTCCTGTTCTTTATTTACTTAATAACAATATTTTACATTTTAAGATAGTTGTTTAATGTTTAATGACCCTTTTCCTTTTTTTTTAAAAAAAAATTTGTATTGCTTATTATTATTTTCGTATATTATATATTTACTTAATATCTATATTTACATATTTAAATGTATATTAAGTTTTAATGTACTATTTCTATTTTTAAATTATATATTTACTTATTATTTTTTTATACTGTGTATTTCTATTTTTTATATTTTATTTTACTTAATATCTATATTTTACATTTTAAGATAGATTCTTAATGCTTAATATACTTTTCTCATTTTTTAATTGTGTATTTGTTTATTATTATTTTTCATATATTTATTTAATATCTATATTTTACAAGCTTAAGATAGATGTTTAATGATTAATGTACTTTTCCATTTTTTAATTGTTTATTTGATTATTAATATTATTTTTGTATATTCTATATTTACTTAATAATATTTATAATTTACATTTATGATAGATGTTTAATGATTTATGTACCTTTTCATTTTTTTAAATTGGGTATTTTCTTATTATTATATATATATAATTCTTATCTTATATATTAAAATGTAAAACTATACATGATATCAATAGTTCGAAAATGTAAGACTAAAGATAATAAGGTAATAATATTATCAACGTTTTCGGATTACTTTTTAAAATTTAAAATGGTGATCTTAAATATGTTTAACGTAATATTTTCATTTCTAATTTTTTTATTTACATTTTTTAATTTCGAAATTGTATATATCATGGTAATTTTACATATGTTTAATGTTGTATTTGCATTTATAATGTTTCTATTTACATAATATTTATTATTTTTGAAATTATATTTATCAGAAATATTATAATGTAAAACTATAAATTATATCAATATTTCGAAAATGTAAAACTAAACATAATAAGGTAATTATTATTAATTGTGTATTTGTTTATTATTATTTTCGTATATTATATATTTATTTAATATTTATATTTTACAGCTTAAGATAGATGATTAATGATTAATGTACTTTTCCATTTTTAATTGTGTATTGTCTTATTGATATTATTTTTGTATATTCTATATTTACTTAATAATATTTATATTTTGCATTTATGATAGATGTTTAATGATTTATGTACTTTTCATATTTTTTAAATTGGGTATTTTCTTGTTATTATATATATAATTATTATCTTATATATTAAAATGTAAAACTATACATTATATCAATATTTCGAAAATGTAAAACTAAACATAATAAGGTAATAATATTATCAATGTTTTCGGATTACTTTTTAAAATGTAAAATGGTGATCTTAAATATGTTTAATGTAATATTTCTATTTCTAATTTTTTATATTGACATATTTTTTTTAATTTCGAAATTATATATATCATGGTAATTTTACATATGTTTAGTGTAGTATTTGCATTTATAATGTTGTATATTTACATATTATTTATTATTTTCCAAATTATATTTATCAGAAATATTATAATATAAAACTATACATTATATCAATATTTTGAAAATGTAAAACTAAATATAATAAGGTAATAATATTAATGATGCCACGTGGCATCTTTCGAAAAGAGTTTTTACGCTGATGTGGACGCTCTCTGGAGCTTCAAAAGCCTCTTTTTATTAGTATAGATTTATATACTTTTTGCAACATGAAAGACAATCCTTGCCTTTAACGGTTCTTCAAATACATAATTTTTGGTATTGTGTATATATTGTGTATATTAATATTACATCCCTAATTCTTATCTTGCAAATATTACTCTATCCAACCTGTAAGTATAATTCATTTTGATGTTTCCTTTCTAATATATAGCAATTTATATAAATTCTTTACAATATAAAGACAACTTTTGTCTTTAACGATTCTTTTTTAAATTTTTTTATCCATGACCTAATCCCAAAACAGCATAGTTTGCTTTTTCTCCGCATAATTGACTCTCATAATCCGCTTGGTTATCGTTACTAATATTTGCTTATGTGGCTAAATAGGGTTGTAGCTTATGAGATTGTTATTCCAGAAACTTCTGTTGTAGGATTGATGATTTCAGGTGAGGCATGAGCTATTTATTTGCCTTATCTTACAAGAAAGTTCCATTCACTATGCATGTAGACAACTCGAGAAAGGGCAAAGCCATATAATCCATTGTCTAACACTATTTCTTGAGATTTTTTAAACTTTTACTTCTTGTTGTTATTGTAATAATAATGTGTGAGATATGCTTCATTAAGAAGCCCAATTTTAAGATCTTAAATACAAACTTTTCTATTCGATTAAATATTAGTTCTTTATAAATGCAACTTTGGTGATGATGAATCTTCTGCTTCTTCTTTCTAAGAGGTTGATGTCTTATTATTGTTATCTGCTATGGATTTTATAACTATTGATATCAATTTCTCTGATATCCCTAAAGCTTTTGGTTTATCTCGCCTTATGCAGAAAAATGTTTTACCATTGTTGTTTTGTGATTTCTGACAGTTTCTCTTCCAAGGAAGTAGAAGACGAAGAAACACTTGCAATCCATCTTCATCATCACATTCTTCTTCTTCATCATCTCAAGAGCATCTCTTTTTTGAGGGTGAAGGTTTTTTTTGGTAATACTTTAAGGTGAAGGTTGAATTTCATATCACTTTCTCAGATTCCAACTTCCATTCTTTCTTTTCACAATCTCTTCATTCTTGTCTATGGAAATAATTTTCTTAAAAGATTTTATATTTTATCAGTAGAATACAGAGCTTGACATATCAGAGAATATTGTTATCATATAAAATTATGTGGTAATTTTCGGATTATCCACCGAATCAATAGTCTGTACACGTTCAAGTGAAACACCACAACATCACAAAATCAGCTTGATTTATTTAGCAGCTGAGAATGAGAATCTTATGAAGTTAAACAAACCTATGCAACGTGCTTCAAAAGTTGAAAACCATTGCCGAGGAGCTGCCTAGACATAAAATTTAATTAATATGAAGGACCAAGTCGAGCTTTATATCAATCTCCTCCAATATGTATCTACAAAAGTTTAACAGTTAGAAAAAAACAACATACCATTTTTAAAATATGATCACCCACTCACACTCACCTTAAGTAACTCCTCTCTAGTTACTGGTCTGAGTAAGTGAAGATAAAGCATGAAGAAAGAAGACATGGTGATTTCATGATTAGAACATGTCTCTGAGCCTTCGAAACAATGCATTGACTGTCAACCAAGGTTGGGGTCTACAAGCTGGGAGCAGACATGGGATTCCACGAGTGATAGAACGAGCACATTAGAAATTGTACCAGAGTTGAACTAAGCAGAATATAGAGTTATAAATGTTCACATGCTAGGGTGAGAGTAATAACAGTCTTTAAACAAATCTACTTTTAATTGCATATATAGAATCTGAGTCACTCTCTAACACTACAAAAAAATTTATCAATTTACGAGGGAAAAGATTCCTCAAAAACTTGCAGCGGAACTGTAACGGATTGCGAGGAAAGAATATTAAAGAGCAAATCCTAGAAATTTTGCGAGAGAATATTTTCTCACAAATTTTCGAGGGATATTCGAGGATGTGCGTGTTACCCGCTAGTCCATCATAATTCTCTTGTAATTTCTCAAGGATTTGCGATTCGTACCTTTTCCATTGTGATTCCCTTGCAAATAATGATGTAGCTAGCCGAAAGAGTTGCTGAAATCTATATACCAGTTTAGCAACAGAGAATTTCAGACATATGAATCCAAATATTCAATAGACAGAAGATGTTGCTGATGATTCATCTGAAGGCTCTTTATTAGAAGATAGTGAGTTTGACGATGAAAACGACGAAGAGAACACCGATGATGAGGCTGGAAATACTGACAACGTAAATGTTTATGATTAAACAAAATCTTACTTATTTTTTATATCTTTCCTATTTGTATACTTTTAAAATACAGGTTTTTGAGAGGATGACCTAGAAATTTTCTCACAAGTCGCTCGCAAATTTTTTGAGAGGGTGGCCCTGAAAAACTGCTAAAGATTTGAGAGGGTGGCCTAGAAATTCTTTTGCAAATCATGAATTCCCAAAATTTGGTAAGTATTGCGAATTCAGGATTTGCAAGGGAGGTGGCGTGACGGATCTGCTCTCAGTCGATGGTGGCTGTGACAGTACTTCAATAGATCTCTTCAGCAGCTCAAAATCTCGAGGGGTTCGACGCGTTGGGTATTTTGTAGAAAAATAAACAGCAGGAAACTGATATTTAAAGCAATTACATAAGATTTCCTACAAAGAGCATGTACCATGCCGTGTCAATTTAACGATGCCAAGTGATGGGTCATTATAATATAATCCAAGGTTTTTATGTTATTATCTTCAAAACTAATATAATATCATAAATAGGCATTTGGTTCCGATGTTAATGATGAAACTCATTTTTTAAAAATTTTTCTGTGCTTCTTCTTTTCATTTTGAATTAAAATGTATAAAATTATGTTTAGTTATTTAGGTTAACAGATTAAATATATTAAATCTTAGTATTGTTAATATATAATTAATATATCTTTTGTCATTTATCTAAAAACAACGTAAAATTAAAACATGGTTAAGCTGTAGCAATTTTAAACTAAGTGAATTATTCACAAAACATTACTAGTCTGAGTGAGTGAAGACAAAGCACGAAGAAAGAAGACATGGTTACTTTAGGAGTAGAACATGTCTTTCGAGCCTTCCAAAAACAATACATTGGCAGTCAAGCAAGGTTGGGGTCTACAAGCTGGGAGCAGAGATGGGATTGCACGATTGATAAGAGGCGTGCACTAGAAATTGTTCCAGAGTCGAACTCAGCTGAATATGGAGTTATAAAGGTTCACAACGCTAAGGTGACAGTCATAACAGTGTAAGAATATCTAATTTTGTTTGAATATATAGAACCTATGGGACAATCTAACACTACAACAAATCTATCAAAATACGAAGGAAAATCTTCCTCACAAATTTGCGGTGGAAGTGTAAGGGATTTCGAGGCAAAAAATATTAAAGATCAAATCCGTAAAAAATTGCGTGGGAATATTTTATTCACAATTTTTGAGGGATATTCGAGGGATTTGCATGTTACCTTTAGTTCATCGCAATTCTCTTGTAATTTGCAAGGGATTTGCAATTCATACCTGGTCTATTGTAATTCCCTAGCAAATGATATGTAGCTATGCTAGCCAAAAGAGTGGTTGAAATATCCATACCAGTTTAATCAATAGATAATTTCATACATATCAATTCAAATATCCAAGACCCAAAAAAATATTGCTGATGATTTAACTGAAGGCTCTGTTTCAGAATATTCAGAGTTCGATGATGAATCTGACGAAGAGGATACTGATGATAAGGCTGGAAATACTGAAAAGTTAATGTATTTGAGTAAACAAAGTCTCACTGATTTTTTATTGTATTTTCTTGTATTTGTAATTTTTTAAATGCAGGTTTTGCGAGGAAGAATCCTCACATGTCCCTCGAAATCTTTTATGGAATTGCTAGGGTTCCCTAGAAACAAGCAATTCACTAGAAAAATTGCTAATGATTAGAGAGGGTGGCCGAGAAATTCCATCGCAAATCCCAAATTCCCAAAAGTTGGTAAATATAGGAAATTCATGAATTGCGAGGGAAGTGGTGTGATAGATCTGCTCTCTATCGATGGTGGCTGTGAAGTTACGTCAATAGATATCTCTAAGGGCTCCAAGGCTGCTGGGGTTCGACGCGCTGAATTTTTTCTATTAAAATAAACTACAAGAGACTGATATAAAGCAATTACCTAGGGTTGTCTGCAATGGGCCTGGACCTTGCTAAGACAAATTAACTGGGTCGAGTAATGGGTCGTTACAACATTATCCGAGAATAATATAATATTATTTTTAAACTTAATATAAATATCCACAAATAAATTTTTGGTTTTGATATTAATTTATGAAATTCATATTTTTTTATGTTTAGTCGTGTTTATTTTATTTATTTAGAAGTAACATATACAAAATTATGTTTAGTTTTTTTTAATTTAACTGATTAAATATATTAAATTTTAATATTAATGGTATGTTTAATTAATATAACCAAAAAGTACTTCAGTTTTTTTGGTTAAAAACCAAACGAAATTGAAAAATTTGGGCTGATAAAATCTAGAACCAAATGGTTTACATAATTTGGTTCGGTTTGGGTTCAGCTGGGTCAATTTTGTTTGGTTTGGTTCGTTATTTTTTGCCACCAAAAAAATTCAAACCAAGAAAAAACATAAACCATGATATTTTAAAAAACTAAATTAGAATTTAGAAGTGTTATCGACTTCGAAATAAACATAAAAGGATATATTTTTTTAACTTAAAAGGGTTAAAACCGGGTCTATTGAAGACGCAGACCTAACCCTCATGTGGGAGGTGCAGACCACGGATAGACCCTCTTCCGGGTATTCAAATGGGCCGTAAGCAATGATCCATATCTGCGTGGCAATATGTGGAGCTAATAAATTCGCACTAGAGAGAAATCGATCCCTGACCTGGACATACATGACAATTCCTTCTCTAGTGGAATTACTAGACCACCACGATGTGAACATAAAAAGATATTGCTTGCCATTAAGGAACAATACGTCATTTACAACTTTTGGGTTGCAGATAACTTAATTTTTCCATGTCAGAATACATATCTTAATTTAATATAGTGATGCATGCAGAACTGAAATAAACTTATCTTTTGGTCACATATCTAAAGAGAAAGCAAATCCCTAGAAAATTTGCGAGAGAATACTTTTTTCGCAACTTTTTGAGGGATATTCGAGGGATTTGCATGTTACCCCAAGTTCATTGCAATTCTCTTGTAATTTGACAAGGGATATGCGATTCATACCTGGTCCATTGTAATTCCTTCATAAATGATATGTAGCTATGCTAGCCAAAAGTGTTGTTGAAATCTACATACCAGTTTAATCAACAGAGAATTTCATACATATCAATCCAAATATTCAAGACCCAAAAAGAATTGCTGATGATTTAGCTGAAGGGTCTGTTTGAGAATACGATGAGTTTGATGATGAATTCGACGAAGAGGACACTAATGATGAGGCTGGAAATACTGAGAACAGAAATGTATTTGAATAAAAAAAAATCTTACTGATTTTGTTTTTGTATTTTCTTGTATTTGTATTTTTTAAATACAGGTTTTGCGTGGGAATCACAGCGGAATCCTCACAAGTCACTCACAAAATTTTATGGATTTGCTAGGGTTCCATATCAATAAGCAGTTCTCTAGAAAAATTGCTAATGATTTGAGAGGGTGTCCGAGAAATTCCCCCGCAAATCCCAAAATCCCAAAAGTTAGTAAATATAGAGAATTCAGGATTTGTGAGGGAAGTAGCGTGACGGATCTGCTCTTTGTCGACCATGGCTATGACATTACGTCAATTGATCTCTCCGCCGGCTCCAAATCTGGAGGTGTTCGACATGTTGAGTTTTTTGTATTAAAATAAATTGCAGGAGACTGATATTTAAAGCAGATACCCAGGATTGGCTGCAATGGGCCTGAAGCTTGCTGAGCTAAATTAACTAGGCCAAGTAATGGGTGGTTATAATATAATCCCAGATTTTTATATTATTATCTTCAAACTTAACATAAATATCATAATTTTTTTTTTGCTTTTGTTGTTAATGTATGAGATTCATATTCTTTTATTTTATGTTTAATTATGTTTATTTTATTCATTTTGAAGTAAAGTATATAAAATTATGTTTAGTTGTTTACGTTAAATGATTAAATATATTAAATCTGTATATTATTAGTATATTTTATTAAAATAATAAAAAATACTTCAGTTTTTTTTTGGTTTAAACCGAACAAAATTGAAAAATTTGGGTTGATGAAATTCTTGAAGGAAATGGTTTAGAAATATATTTTGTTTTGTTTCGATCGGTTTGAGTTCCGCTGAGTCGATTTGGTTTTCTTCAGTTCGTGTTTTTGCCCATCAACTAAACTTAAACCAAGAATAAACATAACCAGCATATTTTATAAACTAAATTAGAAGTTAGAAGTGTTATTGACTTCGAAATAAACATAAAAGAATATTACTTGCCATTCACGAACAGTGTGTCATTTACGAATTTTGGGTTGCAGATAACTTCATTTTCCAAGTTAGAATACATAGACAAAAGGTGTAACACCCTAATTTGTAGAAAATATAGTGATACATGCAGAACGAAAGTGAACTCACCTTTTGGTCATTTATCTGTAGAGAACGTAAAATTAAAAAATGGTTAAGTTTTTAAAATAAGTGAATTATACATAAACCATTACTGGTCTGAGTGACTAAAGATAGAGAACCAAGAAAGAAGACATGGTGATTTCAGAATTAGAACATGTCTTCCGAGCCCTCCAAAAATCAATGCGTTGGCAGTCAAAGAAGGTTGGGGTCTACAAGCTGGGAGCAGACATGAGTTTGCACGAATGATAGAAGTAGGGCATTAGAAATTGTATGAGAGTCGAACTCAGCTGAATATGGAGGTACTACTTCTGCACACTCTTCCCGTACTCTCTTACTGGAAACACAGCTCAGTGGTTCAAGAAGTTTCCACCAGGATCTCTTACTATGCTGGAGTAACTCGAGAGAGCAAGATTGATGATATGCTGGAACGGATCCATGAAAGTCAGCAAAAGATGATTTTGATTGCAATCAGGAGTTGTTTTCTGTCTACAATGATTTGAATGGGAAATTTAAACCCTTGAACACTCTTGTCAAAAAGCCAAATATTCAGTTTCAACCGATTTCTGAAGATGTGAAGAGGCTATAGACAAATCCCAGAAAGTTTGTCGATGCAACTTGGTGAAAGATGAAGAACATCTATAAAATTTGGGTCAATACTCGAATCCGAAGCTTGTGTCGATGTACACCCTTACAACATCCATCGACGCCCTATGGGAAAAGATCCTGAGATTGCAACAAAAGACATCATCGATCGACACTCATCTAGCATCAATTTATGCTCATGTCTGGACGCACCACGAATTTACATTATTGAGCCGGGGCCGGTTGAGGAGAAAGTGTACAAGCCAGAGATCCATACCTTTATGTTCCCAAGCATCTATATGCACAGAACAGTTGGGTTATTTTTGCAAAAGAGCAAGATGATACCTGAAGGTGTCTCCTTTTAAGATTATTATGAAAAACTTCACCCTTTTCAGTGTTTAGAGGACTCTAGAGAGACCATGGAAGAGATCAATGCATTGTATGATGTGGCTAGGAAACTTGTTGTAGACGTCAAAAAATAAAAATGCCACCAGACCCTTGGAAGTTTGTTGTTCTCTGCGCTATTTCTGAAGTTGATTTTTTGTGCCATCAGACAAAGGAGTGCATCTAGCTTCTTGGATTGCTGTGTCTGACATTGTTTCAGATGTTGTAGCTGCTTCTCAGAGAAACATAAGTGATAAAAAATGATGTGAAGGACTTCCCTTCGGTACCAGCCAAGTCTGGGGAAAGAGAAGAAAGAGAAAAAATAAGAAGATGAAGAAAAGGACCACGGGTGATCCTCAATTGACATTGCTTCCTCAGGGGTTCGCAAATGGTTTCATAAAATAGAGATCGCGCAACAGAGGTTTCTCACATCCTTTTTCTATGGTTCAAGTACTCCTCATCTATGAGATGTTAGACAAAGGATAAGAGTCTATGACGGCTTTCATGAGCAAGCGGTTTAAGAAAGTGGATACTGAGACCTTTTTTTGGAGAATGCTCTCTTTCTTGTCTAGACTGAACCTAAACTCAAAAACGTCAAGCTAATGACTAAAACAAGCGCCGAGTGGGAGGAAACCCACTATTAGATACTTTTCGTGTTCTATATAAAAACAAAGATCCGAGGAAGTTTATTAATACCATTGACCGATGGTTTGCAAAAGTCGGTCGACACACTTTTTTTCAAGCGTTGAGCGATACGTGGTCAGCGTCGTTCCACGCTCATTGCAGAAGGTAGGTATGACTCGATTCTCCTTTTCAATTTTACAGCTTTTCTTTATTTCTTTTCCCATTGCCGGGCTGATTAACACTGGAGAAAGTGTAGTTTAAGTCTTGGGGGGGAGGTTGTTACTAATGTTTTATTTTGTTCTGAGTGTCAGTTATGTCATTTTATTGAGTTAAAATAGAGTCAGTTGGGGGGGGGGGCAATTAAGTTTTTTCTTGTAACAATACCACTAAACCACTCTCTAGCACCATTTTGAGTTGCTGATTTGCAGGTGATACTGAATGGAAATACCTAATAAGTGGATCAACATGCCAGCAACATCAACACCTACTCAGAATTTAAGGAAACAAAGCTGGCCTCCAACCTAATCAATTCAATTTGCTTGTCTTGGGGCTTGAAATACACTAGATCGATTCCTCCGCCAGTTCCGGAAGGTAAAATTTTGGGTGCCGCTGGTTCCACTCTCTCTTTTATTCATCATCTAGAAAAACTAATAAAAAGAAAATATTGATATGACTTTCGCAGTAGTAAAAGGGTAGGAAAATTTTCTATGACCCCATTATTTTACTACAATGGGATGATCACACAAAGTTGGAAGCGAGGGGTCGGAAAATTTCCTATGAACCCATTATTCACCTACACTTTGCAGAGCTCGGAAAAAAGAGAAGAAAATAAAAGAAAAGAAAAAGAGAAAAATATGTAGAGAAGGGAGAAAAGCGAGGAAAAGGAATATAGAAGAATGCATGTGTGTTCAGAAACCTGCTAGGGTAAGAGTCCATGTTCATCAATGGAGGAAAAAAGGACAAGGGAAAGGGAAGAGAAATCCTCATCGCGATGAAGCGTTCTCTCTCCTCTCTCTTTCCATTCCAAAACGCCCACCAAGCTCCCTCTCTCTTCCTAAACGCCCTTCAAGGTCTCTATCCATTCATAAATGCCCATGAGCTCACCTAGCCCATGAGTTCTCCTAAGCCCCCATGAGCTCGCCTAAATGCCCTCCAAGCTCTCTCTCCATTCCTAAACGCCCGCCTAGCTCCCTCTCTCCTATCTCTCTTCAGTCCTAAACACCCATGAAGCTTTCTCTCTCCTCTCTCTTCAGTTGTAAACGCCCTTTAAACTCCCCCTCTCCTCTCTCTTCAGTTGTGAACGCCCTTCAAGCTCATCCTTCATTTCTCACCGCCCATGAAAGTTTCTCATTGCCATGCCCTGCTCATCACGTCCTCAAATTAATCTCGTTCAAAATGTCTTTTGTTTTGTCGCAGTCGGAGTTTCTATTAAGGTTTCTACAAAGAAAACAAGCAAGACGTTGTTTTCTCGTAAAGCTTAAGTAAAGTGTCTACTCGAGGATAGTTAACTTAACAACCTAGTTTTTTTCTACGAAATAAATTGATATTCATCATTTCATAAGACTAAGGACATAAAAATTTATAAAGGAACAATCAACGATTTCTCCGAGAAAGTCGTAAAAACGTGTAAGTCGTAAAAAGGTCCAAAACGGTCTACAACACGATTAAAACCAACCTATGATGAGAACCAGACCGGATCGCATTGATGGTTTACTTGACTTGAAAAAGAAAATGCGAGACGTCAGATAAACATAAAGTTTCCAAGACAAATATTGAAGTCGAGAAGATATGATGAAGAAGATAAACTCGAGAGGATAAGGGAACAGGGCTGACTACATGAGACTACATATACGAGAGCACGGGCACTGAAGGAAGGGATCCAAAAATAGGCATTAGGAGATATCTGTTAGCTTAAGATGAACTAATGATTTAGGTGGTTAGACTAGCAAGTTCCACACTTAGAACGTTTTTTCTGCTTTGTTCTTCTGTTCTTCATTGTTACTGGGTTTCCATGCACTCTTTCTCGGTGAAAATCTATAAACGTTTCTTAATTTCAATCAATAAAACGCTTCTGCGCTACTTTATACAATATTCTGTCATCTTGTTCTTTTTTTCGTATTTGTGTGATTACTCAGAGAATCCAGATCCTCTGTGAAAGTAAAGAATCTTTGCTTTCTTCGTTAACTAAAATTGCTAGTGCGAATTTTGGTTCCTACAGTTTGGCATAAAAGAAGCGGGGCAGGGGGGGGGGAGGGTCGGATTTTCTAATTCAATCACCAAACCGTAAAGAAACAATATATCTGACCAAACAGACAGACACATCATATCTTTCAAGGAAAGGGGAACGACCAATCAGACCAAAACCCCTAACGATCTCCTTGTCATCGAGTTGATGATCCAAAATCTCGATGTTACAAGAGTATTAGCCAACGAAAGAGCTCGGTTGATATGATCTTCAAAAACACCCTAGTGATAACTGGCCCAAACTTTCCAATGTAACAGAAAGTATGAGCCCATTAGTGGGATTCTCGGGGGAAGCTACCATTACCCTCCGCTCAATTAACCTCACGGTTAAAGCTAGGAGCATGACAAAAATCATAGATTTTTTAACCGTAGATTTTTTAATCGTCGACTTCCCTGCGTCATACAACGTAATCATGGGCACTCCGTGGATAAATTCCATGCGAGCTGTTCCTTTGACTTACCACCAACACCTTAAATTCCCAAGTACCCTTGGAATCGAAACTATCTGGGAATTCAAAAAGTATCGAGAATTTTTTTTCGTAGCAGAACTAAAACAAAATTACTCCATGACAGAAACTCAAGTCTCGAAAAAATAAATGAAATCAATTTCAGGAAAAGATGAAACAAAAATCTTTTGGCAGTTACTGTAAGCTGAGACCTTAGAAGAAAAAACGCGAGACGTCTTGCGAACCTGTGATTTCAGTTTGTATCGACGAAAATTTCCCAGAGCATTGCTTGAGATCGGTGTTAACCTCTGCGAACCATTTAAAAAATAATTCATAACCTGTTTAATGGAGTGTTATCACATGTTCGCTTGGGCTATGGAAGACATGTCGGTATTGACATTAACATAACATGTCATGAACTCAATGTCGATCAGAATTTCAAACCAGTCAAACCAAAAGAAGAAAGTTAGGACCAGATTGTGCCAACGCGATTAATGACGAAATCGAGAGACTCTTGAAAGTCGTGTCGATAACTGAATTCAGATATCCAAACTGGCATCCCAATTCCCTTGTGGTCAAAAACAAAAAACGGAAAGTGGTGAGTCTGCATCTGTTTCACTGATCTCAACAAAGCATGTACAAAAGATAGCTTCCCCCTGCCCCATATCGACCGCTTAGTCGAAGCAACGGGAGGAAACAAGATCCTATCTCTTATGATGGTTTTTCAGGGTACCAATCAAATAATGATGAGCCCGGCGATTAGGAGAAAGCCACGTTCATTACATATAGTCGCATGTAATGTTACAAAATAATGGCATTCAGTCTCGAGAATGTGGGTGCGGTCTACCAACGACTCGGAATCGTATGTTTTCCGAGCAACTCGAAAAGACTATGGAGGTTTACATCGATGATATGCTCATAAAGTCTCCAAAGAAAAAGACCATCTCGCACACTTGCGAGAATGTTTTGAGCGATTAAACTTGTACAACAGGAAACTAAATCCGACAATCGCTTCATCTCCAGGTCTACCGATAAATGTCTGCCTTTCTACGATACGTTGAGAGGAAACAAAAAGTTTTAGTGGTCTGAAGAATTGGAAGAAGCTTTCAAACAGCTGAAGTGTTAGTTGACTACTCCTCCAGTACTGGCAAAACCCATCGAGGGAAAAAAATTATTCCTCAAAATTGCGGTATCCACAACGGCTGTAAGCGGTAGTCAACTAACGCTTCAGCTGTTTGAAAGCTTCTTCCAATTATTCAGACCCCACTCAAACTTGTTGTTTCCTCTCAATTGGTGTTATCACCGGTTTTATACATAACTAAAACTTTGTCAGAAGCCGAAACGCGATATCCGCTGATGGAAAAACAAGTACTCGCTGTCGTAATGTCATCTCGGAAATGAAGACCATATTTCCAGTCTCATGCAATTGTAATCCTCACCACATTGCTACTTTGGATAGCCCTAGTCAATCAGGAAGACTAGTTAAATGGGCAGTCGAGTTGAGCGAATATGACATCGAGTATCGAAAAAGGACATATGCTAAGTCACAAGTGCTCGCTGAATTCCTAGTAGAACTCTCAATGGTGAGCGCAACAGAAAAAAAGAATTCAACCTTGATTTTTCACGTTGACGGATTCTAGTCATGAGTTTGAATTTTTCTTACTTTCCCCACCAGAGAAGTCCTATAACAGTCACACCGACTGACCTACCACGCTTTAAATAACGAGGCCATGTACGGGGAGCTTATTGCTGGTTTGTGACTAGCCCACATACTCAAGATATGAAATATCCACGCTTCTGCGACTCTCAGCGTCTTGAAAACCAGTATAGCGGAGAATACAAGGCAAGAGACAAAAGGATTGATTCATACTTGAAACTTGTCGAAAAACTTGCCAAGGATTTTGATCACTTCGCTCTCACACAAGTCGCAGCGCGGAAAACATTCAGGCTGGCACTTTGGCAGCTCTAGCATCTAGCTCTTACCTGGGTATAAATTTAGTAACCCCGTAGAGTTCATACAACATCCAACACCGGACCGCCAAACATCCCAAATCCGATCCCCTCACAAGACGGTGACGCAGACATAATCAATCTCCCTTCAGTGGAAAACACGGAACAACCCGAATTCGGCTGCGATAAGTCATGGTTGGAAACCATCAAATCATACATCGCAAATGAAGAACTCCCAAAGGATAAATGGGTGGCCCAATAATCAAACACAAGCTGCCAAAATGTTATAATTGACGGAGAAATGTATAAGTGGAGATTCTCCTAACCACTAATGAGATGCATTGAGGGAACTAAGGGAAAACAATAACGGATGAATCCATCCCGGATCTTGCGGAAAACACTATTGCGGAAGGTCTTTCACAGTCAAATTATAGCTTCACGGCTACTATTGGCCAACCATAGTCAAAGATGGTGAAAGGTTCGCAAAAAAGTGTGAAAAATGCTAGAGAGACGTGCCGACGATCCATCAACCCAGAGAGTTTCTTTCGTCAATATCAGAACCATACCCATTCATGCGCTCGTCAATAGATATCGTCGCACCTTTGCATAAATCAAAACAGAAGAGGTTCCTGCTGGTCCTGGCAGACGTATTCACAAAGTGGGTTGAAGCATATTCCTACGTGATTTGCTCAAATTAACCTTCAACTACTCTATCAAATCAGAGGTTCGTAGTAGTACTTGAAGATTGAATCCACAAAGACTCAATGTTTCACAATAAACTTTAGTTTCAGATAAAGCTAGGCAAACAATATAAAAACAATAAACAAAGCAATAGGTAGATAAAACGGTTGTAGGTGATAGGAGAAAACACTAGATCTAGGGATTATCAAAAAACAGATTCAAAACTTCAATCAATGGTGCCAAGGGTTTATAAGTTTTGATTCTAGAACTCCAATGCAATCAGTAAGCTATCCAACTCTCACTGTGATAAACTATCATATGTTTAACTGTAATCTTATACCAACCATCATTGTGTATCCGATGAGTCAATCAAGCTTTAATATAGATTTGAATTGTTCAACTAAAATCCGAGACCAAATCTCGCTGCAAATGAATATCTAGTTCAGTCACATTCTCGTTTTTATTCCGATTATCCTATGATTCTAGGTTAAAGTAATCAGTCACACTCTCGTTCTGTTCCAACTAATCTAGAAACTAATATGATAAACAATCCTGGTGTAGAATTCTATGAATAACCCTAGCAATCCTATGATTTTCAGCTTGACATTAAGCTCGTGAAATCCTAAATCTAACACATGGATCAACTCAGACATGGAAGCAAAAACACAAAGCATGGTCTGAATAGATATCGTAGAATAAATCAATAAAAAACGAAAGGTGTTGCAACTGATGTCTTGTGCATTTAGCTTAGTTTAGACCCACATCATTGTTCATTTTGATAATTTAGATTGGCATTTAGGCATTATTAGATATCATTTCAATTGCATATGTCTCATTCAGGTGTTGGAGTACCCTTGGATGCATTTGAGGATGTTAAGGAGCATTAAGGAGCCAAAATGGAGGTGAAGGAGGCATAATCGAGTGCTGCGGCTAAGTTTTGCGGGCAGTGTCACCGGCTCTGACCAACCCGGGCAACTACTGCAGGCCGAGCTACCTGCGTGGAAGACTGAGAGAAAGAAGGATGCTGCACGACCAGGAGCCGCGGGTACGTCACCCGCTCGCAGACCAGGTGCCAGAGCATCCATCAGCGCGACCATTGGCCGCGGGGTATGTCACCCGCTCGCAGACCAGGTGACCAGAGCACCCATCAGAGTGACCATTGGCCGCGGGGCACGCCACCCGCGTGCGAGAAAGGCAACCAAAGCTCGACTAGAGCGAGGCAACGCTGCGGGTGGATGCACCCGCGCCAAGCTACATTCCTGTCCGAATTCTACTGTTTTGTTGGGCCCTTTTAGTATGTTAATTGGGCCTGTTTGCTTTTTAAGAAGACATATAAATACTTTCTAAACCCTAATCTAAAGGGTATTCTGGTTTTGTCATTTGAACACATACCTATTTTGGTGAAAGTTTCAATCTTGATCATATTTTCATCATCTAATCTTGTGTTCTTTGCTTTAATCTGTTCACTAATCATGATTAACCTTCAATCATCCATTGTTGTTGGGTTTTTATTTCTATTAGTGAGTAGTTTCCTTTTGGGTTCATGGGCTAGGGTGATAAGAGTGATTAAGTGAAGATCTAGGGGGTCTTAGTATTAAATCTATTATTCCCTTGCTTGTTGAGTGTGTTTAATGCGAGATTATACTTAGCTAATCTTAATCTAGATCCTTAGGCATTTCTCACCCGGAAGGTGTTCGATGAAATGTCTGAACCAGCTCATCTAAGCTCTAGCACAACCAACCAAAGGGATTTGATGTTGGGATTGCTAGATGGTTATTAGACTTGATTAGACTGCATGTTTGAGTGTATTAAGCCAACGGGAGTTGATGCTTAATCCACTATAGCATAAGGGTTAGTATCTTGGGAAAGAACTAACCTACCTTAGTGTTCTAGACTTAAGGAAGTCTTTTGTTTGAAAGCTTGAAGCCCCTAGGTTGGAACTTAGTCACTTGCTTAAGCCCATGAGTCCTACTTGATCACCTTGATTGCAAGTTTTAGTTATTTCGTTTACTTATTTAGTTAACTGTTATTTTGATCTCATTCAAACCTTGATTACACTTGGTTTAAGCATTAGCATGTATTCTAATTGCCTTGAAATCAGTTAGGATCGGATTGACACTCTTTTACCACTTTGATCTAGGATTGTAAAAAGTCTATATCAAATTTGGCACGGTTGCTAGTTCTAAGTTGATTTTGACAGTGGGATTTAGTCATTGTTTGAGACTAAGTCTTGTTTTCTTTTATTTGATTACTGACACTCTTCCTTCATTACTCTTTGCATCATCAGGTGTATGAACTTGAGGAGTAGAGGACCAACAGACCTTGTTCCAAGAGTAGACAACATCAGAGCTTTAGAGAGAGAGTTGGCAAGAAAGAGAAGAGAAGAGCGAGTAGTACACATGGACAGATTGGGGTTAGATATGGAAGAAGAACATCATAACCCTCATCATGAAGCTGTCTATGGAGCTGCCAACCATGGACAACAACCTCAGGAAGCTCCTCCAAGGGGAGCCCAAGATGGAAATGGCCAAGGAGCTGCAAACCTTAGGCCACAACACCCTCCTCGCCAGCCTCGGGCGATTGGAACTTATGACCAGCCCAACATTCATGGAACTAGGGCAGGCATTAGAGCACCAGCTGTGGAGAACAACAACTTTGAGATCAAATCCAGTTTGATCAACATGATCCAAGGTAACAAGTACCATGGCCTCCCTTCAGAAGATCCCCTAGACCACCTAGACAACTTTGATAAGTTGTGTGGAACAACCAGGACTAATGGAGTCTCAGAGGATGCTTTCAAGCTCAGATTGTTTCCCTTCTCCTTGGGGGACAAAGCACACACATGGGAAAAGAATCTACCAAGAGATTCTGTTGAGACTTGGGAGGAATGCAAAAGGGTGTTTCTCAACAAATTCTTCTCCACCTCAAGAACTGCTAAGTTGAGGAATGAAATATTTGGTTTCCACCAAAAGAACCTAGAGAGTTTTGCTGAGGCTTGGGAGAGATTCAGGAGTTACTTAACTCAATGCCCCCACCATGGATTCACTAATGAGAGCCTCCTCAGTACCTTCTACAGAGGATCTTTGCCCAAGTTTTAAAGCATGTTGGATACAGCCAGCAATGGTTTCTTTTTGGGAAGAACATCTGAAGATGGAATGCAACTCATTGGGAACATGGCCCTAAGTGATTTTGTGTACAATGACGATTGTGACAGGCAGAACAGAGGTGGAGGTGGTGAGGACTCACACACAAGGAAGGAACTGAAATCTCTTCAAGATAAGCTAGACATGCTCCTTCTAGACAGGGCATCACAAGAGAAGGTGAACTTTGTTGGCAAGCAAGGGCAAGAAGAAGCTTTGGAGGTCGTTGAGGTAGAGGGCTTAAAGGGACAACATGAGCTGTGTTTTATAACGCAAATGGGCAGTGGTATAAGAAAGAACCCAATTTCCATTACCAAAACCCATATCCAACCAAACCCCAATACCCAACCAACTACCAGCAGAAACCAACCTACCCCAACCAACAGAGTAGTTACCCACCCAAACAACCTTACCCCCTGGCTTTCCCCCTAAAGGAAACCAATCCACTCATGTCCAAGGGAGTTCTTCTCAAGCTCAGCCTCAGAATACAAGCGTGGAGTCTATGTTCAAGCAGCTTTTGGAGTCTCAAGCAAGAAATGAGAAACACATTGGGGATGAACTGAAAAACATCCACACCAAGATTGATGGGAGCTACCATGAGCTCAACAACAAGTTTAAGGCATTGGAGAACCAGTTTGCTTCAATGAGTTCAAAATCTAAAAGACTAATGGGGTCACTTCCTGGAAAAGCTGAGCAAAACCCCAAAGAGTCATTGAACTTCATCACCCTTAAGAGTGGTAGAGAGCTTCCATTAAGAGTTCTCATTAAGGATAATGAGAAGCAAGCTGGGGAGGTTGTCATCAACCTTGATGATGATGTTCTGATTGTGGATGATAAGGTTAATGAAGATATCCTGGAGAAAATGGTTGAGGCCAAAGGGAAAGGAAAGATTGGAGAGGAAAACAAGAAAGTAGGCAAGACTGAAGCCTCTTCTTCTTCTTCCAAAGGAGAATCATTCACTCCTCCTCCCTATAAGCCCAATCTTCCATTTCTTGGAAGATTCAAGAAGCAGATGTAGGAAAAGTATAAGGCCCTCTTTGAGAAGCAGATGAATGAAGTTCAAATCACTATGCCTATCATAGATGCCTTTATGCTAGTTCCTCAATACATCAAGTTCCTCAAAGATGCTGTGACCAAGAAGAAGAAGGAGTGGGAAGGGATGGTAGTCCTCAAACACGAGTGTAGTGCAATCATCCAGAGATTTACTGTGCCAAGAAAATTAGAAAATCTGGGAAGCTTCACATTGCCATGCTCCATTGGACCCCTGAAGTTTGAAAAGTGTCTATGTGACTTGGGAGCTAGTGTGAGTTTGATGCCTTTGACAGTTGCAAAGAGGCTTGGTTTCACTCAATACAAGAAGTGTAGGATCTCCCTAGTACTAGCTGATCGCTCAGTGAAACTCCCTATAGGCATCTTGGAAGATCTCCCAGTAATGATTGGTGATTGTGAGATTCCAACTGACTTTGTGGTGCTTGAAATGGATGAGGAGCCTAGAGACCCCTTGATCTTTGGGAGACCCTTCTTGGCTACTGCTGGAGCTATAGTGAATGTAAGGGATGGCAAGATTGATCTCCATATTGGCAAGGGAAACATTCTTCACTTTGATGTTAAGGAGGTGATGAAGAAACCAACAATCCAAGGCCAAGTGTTCTATATTGAGGCCATGGATGCTCTAGCTGATGAGTTTCTTGAGGAGATGGCCATTGAGGATTCTCTACAACATGCTCTAACAGTTGATAGAGAAGTCTAGTTGATTGAGGACAAGGTGAGCACCGGGTATGTGAAGATCCTAGACACTTGCAAGGAAGAGGTTGGTGAAAGGAGATTGATAGACCTGCCTCAAGCCACTCACCACCCTGCCTCAGTCACATCACAAGAGGGAATTCATCAAGATGATTGGAGTGAGCTCAAGGCACCCAAGGTGGAGCTTAAACCTCTTCCCCATGGTGTAAGGTACGCTTTTTTTGGTACTAATAACACCTATCCTGTAATTGTGAGTAGCCAACTCAGTGAGAACCAATTGTCTACACTTTTAGTTGAACTTAAAAAGTTTAGGAAAGCTATTGGATACTCATTAGAAGACATAAAAGGTATATCACCCTCTTTGTGCATGCATGGATACATCTTGAAGATAATTCGATGACTTCTGTAGAACATCAAAGAAGGTTGAACCCCAACCTGAAGGATTTTGTTAAGAAGGAGATTCTTAAACTTCTAGATGTTGGAGTAATCTACCCTATTTCTGATAGCACATGGGTATCTCCTGTGCATGTGGATCCAAAGAAGGGTGGTATCACCTTCATATAAAACGATAGGGATGAGTTGATACCAACAAGTACCATAACTGGTCATAGGATGTGCATAAATTATCGAAAGCTAAATGCTGCATCTAGGAAAGATCATTTTCCTTTGCCATTCATTGATCAGATGCCTGAAAGACTTGCGAATCATCCTTATTACTGTTTTCTTGATGGTTACTCAGGGTTCTTCCAAATACCCATACACCCCAATGATCAGGAAAAGACAACATTCACATGCCCTTATGGTATCTTTGCTTATCGAAGAATGCCATTTGAAACTGTTTCCCGAGAAACTAAAGTCAAGATGGTCTGGCCATTTTAAGATCAAGGAGGTGAGGTCTTATGGAACAATTGTGCTATGGAATAAGGATGGAGGAGAGTTCGTGGTGAATGGTCAGAGAGTTAAGCTCTATCTGGGAACAACAGAAGAAGGAGAAGGAATCTTAGTTCCACTCTCCGATCCTAACCTCGCCTAGTCCGAAAGGAAACGAGGTCAAGCTAGAGACTCTAAACAAGCTCACTTGGGAGAAAGTCCCATGTCTATCCATGTAAATATTTTTTAGATTTTTTTTTTAGGAATTTTTGATTTGTCTTTCGAGTGGTTTCATGTGTGTTTGATCTGGACCGGGAATTTACCTTGGGGAAAGGCACCCACACGCAAGGCACCTATATCCACCGCGGTCATGGGCCGCGGGTAGAGTGACCCGCTCCGCTCTCATCGAGCATGACCTCGCTCTGCGGGTCATAACCACGGGTAACGGCACCCGCTCGCAAAAGCGGGCCATCAACTGCGGGCAATGGCCGTGGGGTGTGCCAGCCGCACGCAAGTTCCCTTCTTCCCCGCGGGCAACAACTGCAGGTCACGACACCCGCGTGCCTCTCTCTCTTCTTCGCCGCGGGTTCCCGCCGCGGGTAGAGCCACCCGCGCTGCAGCTTCACCGCAGGCCCAGGTAAGTCTTCTTTCCCTTGATTTTCGGGTCTCTTTTCTTTTACCATATTGCTCGCCCCCATCTCTCCCACTTCCCTATTTTCTCTTCCCCCATCAACATAAAACATAAAAACATTCCCTACAACCTCTCAAACAATCAAATCTTCTCCAAAATCCATCCTTTTTCTCTCAAAATCAAAGCTTTCGCCCCTGTAGTCTATTCTTGTGATTCAAAACTCCTCTTCCATCATCCAAAGCAAGGTAAACAGATTCTAAGAGTCAATTTCATGGGACCTCAAACCCTAGAAATTGAACCTTGAATTCTACACTATATCTTGCTTGATTCACTTGTTTTAGACTAGGGAAAGCTTGTATATCATGATGGGTTGCTCAATTGGTGTTAGATTAGAGAGGAATTTGAGTTTTGGGAATTAGGGTTCTTGAGAATTGGGAATTTTTGGAATTAGGGATTCTTCTTAGTTCATTGTGAAGTGCTTGATTTTGCATGTACATGTTATCCATTTTGCAGCACTTTATCAATTTGAACTTTCAAGTTTGTCTCTTTTGGATCCTTTGCTAACATTCCTCTCAAGTGTGATTCTTGCAGTTTCAAATGGGGCATAAGAACAAGGACAAAGCGATGGCTGAAAAGAAAGAAGCTGAGAGAAAAGAGTCTGCCCTAAGAAAGAAGGCTCTACAACCTGAGCCGGATCGATCAAGATTCGAAGGAACTTCTAGGCAGCAAACTCTCGCTGACAAGAAGGGCAAAGGAACAAACAAGAGAGGGGGTAAAGATCTGCTTCCTCAGGGAGAAATCAGAAGGGTAGAGCCAATAATGAAGAGTCAGCCCCTGCAAAGAAATCAGAAGGGTAGAGCCAATAATGAAGAGTCAGCCCCTGCAAAGAAATCAAAGCAGTCCACCTCCGAGGGAAAGGGCATTGCAGTGGAGAGAGATAGGTCCAAGGAGCCAACCGCCTCAGAGCTCTACACCTTTCTCACTGATGGTAGTGTTGCTTGGCCTCCAACAAGATTTGCAGATGTCAAAACAATGAAGCAACTTGGAGTTGATGAAGATGTAAAGGCAATGCTGGAACTGATGAACATGCCAAGCTTCTACTCCATGGCCTACCCGACATATCCAGAGGTGTCTAGTCAGTTCCTCTCCACACTGGTTCCCACCTTCCATTACGATGCTGAGGATGTTAATGAAGGTTGGGGAAAGATCAAGTTTAAGGTCAATGGGAAGACCCATCACATGACCTTCAGAGAGATAGGAGAAGCGCTCCAACTTCAGGACTTGGAGATGTCTCTTCTTCCCAAGGTTGGAGAGCTACCAACAAGGGTATGGGAGCTGTTGACTGGTACAGTTCACGTCACAGGCCACGACAAGAACTCTTCAATTCGACATCCTTCGGTGCGTTATCTTCACAGGCTCCTTGTCCACACCCTCTTCCCAAGGAAGGACCCAGGGTCAGTCAATGAAGAAGAGCTGCGTCTACTCTACCAGGCTGTTAGGGTTTATGCAACCAACTTAAGACCAGCTCTCCCCAGCACAGACCTCTATCAAGACTTTGGGATGGTTGGATTTCTGATCACGCGCTTGATGTACTACAAGGATTGGGTTTGGACAACCACAGATGGAGCTCCTCAGATATGAATTGGTGGGATGATAACACCCCTTCTCTTGGCCAAGGGAATATACTTGGGGGAAGATCCAAAAGGACCTACTTTCATTGATGGTTCATATCTCAGACTTTCAGGCTATCTCAAGGGTCGATACCAGGGGAACATTGTCTACACTTACAACTCGTGTGGTACAGCTTTGGAGTTCCTTCTTCCAAACATCCCGGTCACAAGTTTGGAGAATCAAGGCATCGTCAGGTTTGATATTGATCAGCACCTGCTTCTTGGACCCCATGGCCCCTTGGATCCCACCAATGAGAGAAAGAGTAGAAGAGCAGGAGTGAGGGGTACAACCTTTGAAGAACCAACACCTTCTGAGATTTATGGTCCACCTCGGTATTACTTTGAGCAGCACCCAGGCGCCATTCCTCCCGGTGCTCTCCGCGATGCACATGAGCATATTCGCAGGCTCCAACGGTGGAATAAGGCTCAAGACAGAGCCTTCTTCAAGCTCAAAACCAAGTACAAGGAGCTCAAGAAGACAGTGAAGAAGCAAGCTCAAGCCTCTACCAAGTTGAAGAAGAAAGTCACTAAGCGGTTGGTCAAAGGCGGTGTTTCTGGTTGTAGCTCTGAGGAATTCATTGTCCAAGAAACATACTCACCTCAGCCGCAACCATATGACCCAACTGAAAACCCATCACTCTCCTTGGGTCCTCCACTGTCTGCTTTCCCAGCTCGAGCGGCTTCGAAGAAACCCATAAGCTCAACCATCTGCCTCAAGGAACAAGTCTCCCTCCTTTGCTTCTTCTGATGATGGAGGGAATGAAGCATGAACTGAAAGTGCCTATCTAGGCTACTACACCTCCCATCCAGATAACCCCTATGATGGAGCCTTTGCTTAGACCCATACTAGTAAAAGGTACTCCACACCTCTTCATTGTACATACCATCCAGTAGTTTCTTTTATTTTCGGTTTCTCTCCTATTTGGGTACACATGAAATTGTGCTACTCATGTTTGGGGAAGGAACCAAGTTGCTAACATTTATTTTGATTTGTCTTTGAGTCTTGCATTGAACATATTTGTTTTTGTCTGGAATTAAGCATCCTTTTTGCATAAAAAAGAATTGCATCATTTGCATTGCTAGAATTGAGACTAGGGCATTAGGATTGCATTCAATTTGGAGATGACCTGATAAAGAACTCATGCAAAGAACTCAATGTGGCACCCTTATTAATCATACTAAGTAGCTTGTGCATCTTCTTGACAACTTGTAAACTTCGAGCCTTGAAAACTCCTCTTGAACCCTATCCCATTGATGGAACTTGCTTGATCCTTGAAGGCAACTCCAAACTATTTGAGGCTTAATGAACTTAAACTCTCTTGCATATGGGCATATTTGGGTTATCTTACTCCATTCATTACCCTCTTGTTAACCCAAATGGCACTTCCTTACCCATTACCCTTACCATTCTTTGAAACCATCATTGATTTGCTTGAGTGAGGCCTTTTGTTGATAGCTTGTCATGTGCAAAATCTTGAGAGTATAGGGAGCGACATAGGTTTGTTCTCATCTTTTGCTAGCATTAAAACCTCATTTGAGCTAGCATTAGAACCTCGTTTGAGCTAGCATTTAGGATGGTGGGTGGGTTTGTGAGAAGAATGAACCAAAGAAAAGAGTGATATAAGAAGAGAAACCTCTAGGGACAGAAGAAAACAAGAATAGAGAAGCTCTAAAAGTGTCAAATAGATCCCCCAAAACAAAAGGAAAAGAAAAGAAAAAGAAAAGAAAAGAGAGGGGAAAGAAAAAAAAGAAAGAAAGAAAGAAAGAGTTAGAGCTAAGTGTTATCAAAGTGAAGAGTCCCTAGTTGGTTAAGTCAAAGAAATAAAGAGGGTTCATTGGGTGAGAGGTGAAATGAGAGTTGATCTTGGGTTTTGGGATGACAAAGAAGAAGGGTAGAGTTTGGAATCACTTAGGACAAAGGTAGTTTGATGAGAACCAATCTATGTATGCATGAATTGCTCCTTGTCTTAGATAAATTTTGCATAATGATCAAGTTCTTGTTCTTGAGTGATTGTCCCTTATAAAAAATATATCTGAAACCCTCTCTTCTTTCGCAGTAGACTTTTCTCCCTAACCAAACCAAATGACTAAGATCATGTCCACATTTGCAAGAATTCACTTAGTATGCTTTTTAATGAATGTGAGAGTTGGTTGATTGGACTTGCTTGAGAAATCTTGAAGATAGGTGAAGAGATCAAGGAGTTTAGATAGGCCTAGAGAAGTTAGAGTTTGAAAGTTTGCATTGCCCTTGGCTACTTGGTATGTTTGTGTAAGGATGTTTCATTGAAGATTTTGAAGAATGTCTTTTGGTCTCAATCACCCTTTGCATTCATCCATTCATCTTTATTTCCCTTAGAAATTTTTAACACAAGGAATCTAGAAGAACCAAGGAGACTTATTGAGAACTTGGCATCCAGCAATAGTACCAATAACACTGATTTGGAGAGGAAGAAGTTGGCTGCTAGATTTGGTAAGGAGCTGATGGATGATATTAAAGCTACGCTTAACAGTGTTCATAAGGTACTTGGGAAGCAGGTGAGCTTTGCAGAAGATGTAGAGGCTGTTGATAACGCCAATTATAAGGGCGATTAGGAACATGTGAACTACATTAGTGACACTGGTTTTCAGAAGTATGAGAATCAGAGTGGCAACAGAAACTCTTTGGCACTGGTCAAAGGTGTAAGTACAATCAGAGTTTATAGCATCAGAGATCTTACAACAACAACAACAACAGAAACAACATGTGCGATGGAGCTTCTTCTAACCAGAATCCAGCAACATCGACTCAAGAGAGCAAGATAGAGAGTATTATTGATCAGATTCATGAGGGTCATGAGATGTTGACAGTAAATTTTAATTGGAAGATAGATTTTGTATACAAAAACCTGAATGAAAAGTTTGAAGCTCTCAACACCCCTGTGAAGAAGTTGGATACTCTAGTTATTCAGACTTGGGAAGCTGTGAGAATACAAAAAGCGCTCATTAAGGGAAAATGAGAAGCTGGACAGAAACACCACATGAGTGCCATCATAGATGAAAATTTCTAGAAAGTAGTGAGGGAGGAGAAACTCCAAGAAAGAGACTTTCAATTCAAAAATGATATGTCCTTCGGCACTTCCCACAGGTGTCGATCGACACAGAGGCTAAGAACGGATCGACACCTCGTGCTGAATCTGTAGGATCTTATGAAACAGAAATCATCGATCGACACCCTCACATGTTCTTTGATAGACACCCACCGGTTACATACTAAGTTTGATTGCCAACCATCAATTCAAAACAGTTAAATGATTCAAGACAGCCATCTCAGATAACAACAACACCAACAATGAACTCCAATAAGCAACATGAAGATGCGCTAGAGCCTATGATCATTGAGAAGGCCAGTAAGGAAGAAGTTTCTAAAAGAAAGAAAAACAAGGTTCCTAATCATCTAAGAAGAGAAGCTAATGAGAAGGAACTGGATAGTTTCACCAAGAGGATGATGAGGATCCATGTGAACTGTGGGAACCAAAATTCGCACAGTAGATTTCCATTGAATTAGGGATCTAGGGTAAACCCTAGTTTCCCAGAGGTTCCCAATATCTGCTAAACCACACGCCAATCAATCAGAATACGAAGTAAAGATAGAAAAATAAAGTACAAATCAAAAATAGAGCAAATAGATGTCTTATTCTGAATTTGCGTATGACCGTTTACAACATGATATGAGCCTTGGCTATGAGAGCTTTCGGGGAGATCCCTAGTTCTAACAACCTAAGACTGCAAAACCCTAGTTGAGTCGCAGCTCGAATAACAAAAACGGAAAGTTGCCAAAATGCTCTAAGTGCTATGTTTGCTCTGAGTAGAGATTTTCGTGTGTGTACCTTGCATCATCACCCTCGTAGTCCTTATATACTCCTCTAGAGGCGGTTTGCTCTTTCCCTTTTTGCCCTTGGTCAAATTTATAGCCTCTGGGAAATATTCCTTTTTTTCCTCGATCTACATGATTATCTTTGGAAACTTATAATTTATTCTCCTATCTTGACATTTATCTTCCGGACTTAACATTTATCCCTTCCTTCAAAATAAAAGATAAACCGTCACAAATTTTGGGCTTGATTTTGGAAAAATTGTGAGTGGGCCATTAAACACGTTTTAGACCTCATCGAGCCATTTTTGGACTAAAGCGTTCTTACGATTTTATCGAAAGAGCATTCTTAAGACAATGTCGTCCGAGAGTTAGGATGTTTCGTATGGGGCGTGAGACTCTAGGTGTTTAGTTAGCTATTATCTTCTTATACGTTTGACCCGATCCTTTAACGAGAAAACGAGTCCTTTTGGTAGAGTTCCAACGTCAGTCTCGATCGAGACGAAACAAAGATACGTTCGATCAAGTTTGAAAAAAGGGATGATCCAACACGCCGAACGGGCGTGTCGAATTGCTTGTGCTACCTAACTCGCTGAATGGGCGAGTTGGTCGTCTTGATCAACCCAACTCGCCCGCTCGGTGATTTGGGCTTGTCCAACTCGCCGAACGGGCGAGTTTGTTGAGCCTTTCCATCAAACTCGCCGAACAGGCGAGTTTGTCAGCCTGCATTGCCCAACTCGCCCGCTTGATGAGTTAGACCGGTCCAAATCGCCAAACGGGCAAGTTGGTCGGTTCTTGTGGTTCGATTTGCCCGTTCGATGAGTTGGACGTCTTTCTCGGCCAACATCTTCTAGTGTTTTCATTGTGTTGCAGTTCGAGGATACGTTGACTTGAAATCTTAAGACAAACTCTTCTTGATGGGTCACTTATGCAGACCATTCCTTCATGGTCAGCCGAGATTTGACTTCTATTTTTCTCGTTCCTTTTTTCCGAGATATTATCTCTTTTTCACAAAGGGTGCATTTCCCGGTAAGGTTTTGACTTTGTTTCCTTCGTAACCGATTTTGACCCCTAATGTTAGTCCCCCAGCTCGTCAGAACTGTGATGTTCTTGCGAGCATTTTTTGGGCATATTGAATGAATTAGGCAAAATCCGAAGTCCAAAGCCTGGAGTTGAAATAGTGAATCATTTCTTCTATAATTATGTTGAGTGTGTTTTCAAATTCTTCACTTGCACATTTCCACAAACTTTTTTCAAGAATCAAAATATTTTCTCCTCTCTTTCCATCCTTTGGTAAAAAGAAAGTTATGTCTTCGAGTAGAGAGGTTTCCTCAAAGTCTCGTGACGACCGTTCTGTCCCTGATGGTTCCCGCTCGCAACACAACGATGCTGGGCCAAAGGTGGAATTTTCGGCTCACTCGGTTAATCCTAAAGAACCTGAGGCGTAATGGGCAACCAGGGGGAGAAGTGAAATTCCCAGGCCCGGTACGTGGGCCTTGCCTCCATTTCATGCCAACCTCGTAGAGGGTTGTCCCAGCAGAAGCTGTCCGAATGGGCTTTCTGCCATCCAGAGCCATTGCTGAGTTCCTGAATCAGTTGACTTTCATCTTTCGGAGGCTGGAGAGGTCGCTGAGTTTCCGCCCGAGGGTTGCTTTACGTGTTATGAGGTGTACCTGATGCAGTTCCATTTGTGATTTCCTATTCCCAAGATCATAGCGCGACTTCTCGACTGTTCCAAAATATCGATAAGTCAAATAAACTCGTGTGGTTTTAAGCATATTGTCGGGATTCTTGTCCTGAGTTGTGAATTAGGTATAACCCTCGATGCCAATCATCTCGACACTTTGCTTAATCCGGTCAGGAAGTGGTCCATAGTTCAGTTGAGGCCTCGGTCGGGGATGACAATCATAAGGGAATTTGTGTCGAACTGTCATAACTGGCGGAAGCACTTCTTTTTCGTCCATGTTGATGATACGTCTGTAGATGCAAATGGCCTCTCCATCTTTAGGACTAAATGGGGTCTGAAAGGTATCATTGATCAAGTGTCGCCCCCTCATTCTCTTTTTTTTCCCTCTCATTCTCTTTTTTTTTTCTGTTTTGGTGAAGTTCGATCTCTAATATATGTTGTTTACATTTTATTTTTAGAGACTTATCTTTTCCCTCAGAGTCTGGAAGGTCTGGATACCATCCAAGACTTGATTCACGGTCGCCTGTGTTTTTGGGCAACGTTTAACCCAAAAAGTATCCGTCGTGCTGTTGCTCTCCACCGTTCTCGGTACCAGCCAGATCTCTCAGGACACGAAGGGCCGGAGGCGACCATGGACGGGTTTGTTCCATGCGCGGTTCGCACGAGAGAGGAAATATAGAAGACTCGCAAGGACAAACACATATTTTAAGCGGCTAACGAACGGTGCTCCTCCAACAATATACTAAGAGACTACCTAAATAGTCAAGTAGGCGGGAGTAGTGGTGAACGGGACGATCTCGATGAGCTTCTTGGTTTTGACTATCCTTCAGGGGTAGGTGGGTCTAGCGAGACCCCGAAGTTTACCCAGGCGTCGAGGACGGTCAACGGGGCAGGTTTTTATTATTCTCTTTCAAGGACGAGATTTTTCTTGACTTTGAGATACTTCGTAGTGTCTCCTTATGATGAGCCGAGAACTTGACGCGAGCTGCCTGGAGGCACGCATGGCTCAGTTTAGGGATGAAACAGCCAACAATGAGATTGCTCGTCTGAGAGACGAGTTGGAAAGTTCTCGTCGTCGTGAGAGGGATTCGGTCACGACGGAGGTTCGCCGCTTTTATAGGCGAGGGAAGAGAGAAATGGCTCAAGTCATGAAGACCCGTCGCGAAAAGTTATCGTATGAACTCGAGGAGCTTACGAAGGGCCATAAGGACTTCGAGGATTATCGCGAGTGTCGCGATGCTGTGGGCGGACTATACCTCATGCAGGTTCCCGATTATTTGTTTGTTGTCGAATATGCGAGGGAGACCGGGCACATAAACGAGAGGGATAGGGACTTTGCGATTCCTCAGCTTGAGGAGAGGATCTGGGAACAATGGGACCCGATTCTATTTCTCCCAAGACGGTGGAGGCCAAGGCGGGGACTACCGATGAGACGGGTGAGGTGAACCAGCCGACAGCTCCTCTGGATGTCAATGACTATTTGCTCGGTAGATCGATGACCGGGTGCTTTGATTTTGGATGAGTAATCGTGAGGTCACGATTGATTCGGGAATGTGTTCTTCTGTGTTATTGTATGTTTCTGTTTTGTTCATTGTCGGCCGTCTATGGTCGTATGTAGCGGGACTGGACGAGTGTGGCCTTGAATCCCTATATTTTATTAGTTTTCATTTGAACAATGCTTTTTATGATAAGTGGGTGTTTAAAAAGATTTATAGAATCTGTTTAGTGTAGAAATAAAACTTGAGTTGTCATCTCAAATTCCTCCATTTTTTGTGGATCATCCTACTCGTTGTTCGTACGAGATATTCGAGGAGTTTTCAATGTTTTGAGAATGTTTAGATACGGATGAAGAGACATGCTTTTAGGATCTTGTATGTTTTTGATATCATGCCTTGAGACATTAGAGACCAGTGTGTTGGGTTTAGGGAAGACCTAGGTTTACTTTCGGTTTAAGGCATTGCGATGACTAATCGGGTTTCGTTTTGCGTGTTTCGATTTTAACCTGACTCAGTTCCAATGTAAAGTCCGCGATAGGCTCTCGGCCTATATGACTTATCTGGTCGGTGTCGAGCATCTCTTCAGGGACAATTTTTAAGTCTCCAGAACGTGCTGACCAAAATTTCAGATTTCTTTTCTAGCGCGCTATTTATCATACTCAGATGTGAGATGATCTGTACTTAGGACGGACCTGGGTGCGTTCGTATAAGACGGCTAAAGTTCTCGGCGGGGCCAATTTCCGAGTGTTTTATAGTTGCCAATGGACTGGGGATGTGTTCTCGAAAATTCAGACGATGTCTCGCTTATTTTTTGAAAATCTACTTTGCGTAAGTAATGCTTTGAGCATATGTGATGCACCCTTGGATAGCACACCGGGCAAAACTGACATGCATGGCTTGATCATGGGAAGCAGTAAAGATATATGCTCATTGTTTGACTCATATCTTCCAAACCATGAGGCTTCTACACATGGAAATCACCCAACGGACCGTCTGGACCAACCCGCGTGCATTCTTCTCCTTACCGCAGCTCAAGTTTCTGGATACGATGAATCTGGACACAACCAGCTAGTCCATGGGCCAAATCTATCATAAAGGCCCAACAAGAATCAACATTCTATGGTCGAATAATATATCAATCTGACGGTAATTTCGAGACCATCGACCATGCGAAAGGACGAGACCAACCGAAGAGACATTCAACACAAAATCGCCAAGTCTTGGTCAAGTCAAGAAGATTTATTTCTATTCAAAAGTCCTAGTCCACATTTCTATTCCCTAAGTGTTTTTATTTGTGTCCCTTTCCATTCCACAAGTAGTATAAATATGTAAACACTTCTCATTATCAAATCATTCCATTTTCTTTCAACTTTTTGAGTTTTTACTCTTTGTTCTTTGCTTAGAACATTTCTGGTTTCTTGGTGTGGTTAGCTTCAAGATATCTCTCTAATCTGTTGGACCGGTGCGTCACATCTGGCAACGTTTAGAAATCCTTCGTGTTGGTGGACTTGTGCGTCATATCAAGCATCAAACGAAGTCGGGAATATCAAAGGCCTTCCGCAACCTTTGTACGACCCTTCAATCCATCAGTTCTCCTTCCGGAGTTCATATCCATCCTTACCGATCGAGTGATCCTTATTTAGGGCGTATCAATATGGGATCAGGGTCTCGTGCTTTGGTCGGGAATCGAAATTGATGATTCGACCGAGATAAAATAGTGTTGAATTTATCCATTACGAGGCAGAACGATTTACGTGAGTTTCCGTTTCTGGGATGGTTCGATAATCGTTTTGCTTGTGTATGGATGTATAACATAAAATTTCTTTGCAGGATGATAGAAAATTTGCGAAATTATAAAGAAGTCTTTATTACCGATTTTTTTAAAAAAAAATTCGAGTACAGCGTAATTATTTTTTTAAATTTTGAATGTGGGAATATATTGTATTCGTATATGTACCCACTCCCCCGCTCCCTTTTTAGAGAGGGGGGGGGTAGCTGAACTCATATTTTGACGAGCTGCCTACATACCTCTTTCGAGGATCAAGCCATCTCGTAGTTCTGCTTGTTTGGGCGAGTCTGTTTACTCGGCCGTTGTGATTGTGTTGACTGCGTCAGTTTCTGGATCGAGGTCTTCTGTTGGACTTGTCTTCTTCGGTGGGCTTGATGCGTCGGGCACTGGAACAGGTTGTTCACTGGAAGTTACTTGAGCCGACGGTTATTGGTCGTTCTTGTCCAAAGTATTTTCGACTGATGCATAGGCTATCTTCGGGCATTTGTTCTTTGCGGTGTTCATGATTTGTCTTAGCTTGTGCTCAGCCAGGAAGCAGCGTCTTGACTGCTTCTGGCAGCCCCAGATCATGGCAATCCCGTTATGAGTTGGGAACTTAATGCCTAAGTGATAAATCGATGGGACTGCCTTCATGGCGTTTAGCCAAGGCGTGCCCATGATGACGTTGTAGATGGCCGGGTGGTCGACGACCGCGAAATCGATCATCCTGGTGACTTCTTTTGCTGCAATGGGTAATTTGATCTATATGAGGGTCATATTGACATCATACCAGATAAACCGGTTAGCGGCTTAGGTGATGGTACAACTTCGCCTAACTCGATGTTCATTCTTTTGAGAGTGTCGCGAAAGATGACATTGTCCATGCTTCCCATGTCGATGAGAACCCTAGCGACCTCGAGATATCTTATCACGAGATCAATTACGAGTGGATCGCAATGTGGCTGATCGATTCCTCCAGCCTCTTCTTCGTTGAAAGTGATTGCTCCTTTCGGAGTGTCATTGATCGTGGGCCAGATCGGCGAATTCGCGCTTGTCTCGGCCTTGCACTGATAAGATTTGATGGCCGAGACGGTATCGCTACAGAATTGTTATCCGCCGATGATCATGTTTACCCTGCGACGGTTGCTGTCGTTGCCTTTCTCGTCCCGCCTTCTTCTGCGCTTTTCTCCTGATTGGTCCCCTTGGGAAGTTTTCTCGGTTTGAGGAGTCCGATCATTTTTTTTGGGGGCGATCCGAATCGCGGATGAGATATTTCATGCTGGATATTTCCGCGAGTTCTCCAGAGAGCAGGTTTGCGGCCAATCTCGCACCAAGAACTTTGCAGTTAATGGTCGAGTGTCCGTGCGTGTGGTGAAAGTCGCAAAAGGCATTTTCGTCGTAATTCGGATTTCAGGTCCACGTGTTACCTGTCGTCCGTCCTTGCTCCGATCCGGAGTTAATAGCGTAGCTATGTGCTCCATGCGTTTCTTCGTCTCCACGCTGGACGCTTTTGTCGTTGCGAGGGTTTTTCCTCTTTAATTTCTGCTTCGACCCCGGATCTTTTGACGCATTCTTCGTTGGCTTCCATTTCTGGGACAAGACCTTCGTCTCCTCTTCGATGATGATGTAATATGTGGCTTTGTGAAGCGCGTCCTGGATTGTACGCGGCTTTTCCAAAGTTATCCACTTCTTCAACTTTGATTTGAACCAGAGTGTTTTTTTGAGGCCACAATTCCACCTAAGAGAACAGTCAGTGTAGTAGCACCAGATAAAAACAGAGTTTACAGAGACGAAGAGGACAATGCATAGGCTAAGGATGGAAGGATCATCAGTGTTTCAAAGGAAGATATGAAGCAATACTTGAGATGGCAGACACAATTGGGGAGGCTATTCAGTCTAACAGAGTATGATGGATATTTCGAGCTGGCTAGAGCCCACCTTACACCTCCATGTCGGCCAGCACATGAGGTTTACTTGAAAGATCAAGTTGAAGAGATAATATCTGACATTAATACAACTCAGGAGAGAATGTTTCATGAGTTCTACATGAAGATTATTACAATCTATTTCATTCTCAGCAACAAAACTGGATGGATCAGCAAATGTATGGAAGAGCTAGATCTGAAAGTGGTTTACACACATGAGATCATTCAGAGACATCTAAAGCACAAAACCAAAGGAGAAAAAGCCATCGAAAGCTTTGTAGGCACCTGGTTTGAGATGAGCAGAGAAAATGTGGATACCTGTTTTCCAACAAATGTTCCATTACCTATATACTAGCCCAAAACATCCAAAACGTCAAGCTATAGACTATAAACAAGCTCTTAATGGGAGTCAACACATTAAAGAAAAAAGACCTGAGGAAGATGAGTTTGTACCGAGCGTCAACCTACACTTGATCAATGTTGATAGAGAAAGCATCTCAGGCATCTATCAATAGCAACTTAAATATATCGATCGACCATAAGCGAGCATGTAAATCGTTTTTCCTTGTTAAAGTTTGAACTTGGTAATTCCTTGGTAAATCGTTTTTCCCACCAATCTGAGACTGTATAACACCGTGGATGTAATGACCCGCACCAAGAATAGGAAATTCAAGGCTTTGACCATAAGTTGGATGAGCCAAGGAATGGTCATGGTCGAGACTATTGGTCGATGGTCGGGTACATGGTCGATGATCGATAAAAATCGGTAAAAACCGAAATTTTGGAAATTGAAGATTTTGAAGCCAAGAAGTAGAAGCTTTGCCTAGAAAATCAAGTTAGGAGGAGTTTGCATCTTAATTTTAGTTTGGGAGTTGCTGACGTGGCAAGGAGTGATGACGTGGCAAAATCTCATTGGTTAAAGTTGATGACATGGCGCTGTCCATGTGGCGACTTCTCATTGGCGGAGAAAGAAACTTTGTGGCCAAGTTTTCGAGCTTCTAGAAGGTGGAAACTTACCTTCCAAGTTTTCTAAATTTGATGACAAAGCAAAGGAGGTTCTAGAAGAAGGACACATGTGAGCACCACATTCTTTGGAGAGACATTTGTCCACCACCCTCCATGCATCACCACACTTGTCCAAACCCACTCACCCTCATTTTCCCTATAAATACCAGCCCCCTCTCCTTCATTTTTCTCATCCCAAAACCGAGAGTGACCTTTAGAGAGAGAGAGTGGTGAGTTTAGTGAGAGAAACCAAAGTTTTAGTAAAGTTTTCTTAAGTATTCGGTTTTCTTAGCTTAGTGTTTTTAGAAGTTTTTCGGAGGTTCTAGGAAACCCCTTTAGGAGCGATTCAGGTGAGATCCCTGGATACTTTCTTGTATTTATTGTTATAGGTTAGGAGGTTAAGACCATAGGTCTTAAGTGAAGACCCGGGGCATATATTATTCGTTTTTATGCAGGGCCCCGGATGAGTGTATGTTGAATACATGCACATTTTGTTTGTTGTTTGTTGTGTAGTTTAAATTTAGTTTATTAGTTTAGATATTATTGCTTGTTGAACCACAAGAGGTTGAGTAGTACTCTCTCTTGTGGGTGTGTGTTGCTTGCTTGTTTGTGAGGTTTGAGCTTAGCTCCCTCTTGTTTGTTTAGATTGTTTGTATTTTAGTCTAGATGCTTGTAGTAGTTGTTTGTGAGGTTTGAGCTTAGCTCCCTCTTGAGGTTTGAGCTTAGCTCCCTCTTGTTTGTTTGTTGTGTCTAGATTAGGATTGCTTGTTATTTTTATTTGTATGTCCCTGGTCTAGACTAAGCAAGGCCATGTTGGTTAGAGGTTGAGCTCCCTCATGCGTGTTGTATTTCTTTCTTGTCTTGGTCTAGACTAGTGGATGGAGCCATTCCGTGATGAATGTTCCATGTGGTGGATTCTCCAGTGATGTGCTTGCGGCTATTTTGTGTTGTACGTCCCATGAGATGGGATTCACCGGAATTGTGCTTGTATTATGGCCATACTGTGTTGTACGTCCATCACTGTGGGGTAGTCCGGAATGTGCTTGGCCCTGGAGTTAGATTGGGGGAAGCCCAATTCTCCAGTGGTGGAGTGACCTTCCCTCCATGACTCGTCACCGTGAAGTGGGTCACACCCATGGACGAGCACTGCATGACGATGCGGCCCGGTGGTAATCCCTCGCGTTGGGATTCCCGGAGATGATGTTTCTCAACCACGTGACTTTTGTGTTTGTGGTCGGGAGTGTTCATAATGGAGTGGATAGGGCTCTGGTGTTTAGGGATCCCGGGGATGTTGAGCTTCGCTCCGTCCTTTGGTGTACTTGAGTTTGTTTGATTGTTTTTTTAGATTATTTTTTTATTTGAGTCTAGGATCGAGTCTAGATTGCTTGTTTGTAGTTAGGTCTTAGTGGGGAGACTAACTCCCATTGCTTGTTTATTTTATTGCTTGTTGCTTGATTGTTTGTTTGTTTGTTTGTTTGTTTGTTTGTTTGTTTTAAGCATGGGCTGGGGAGGGTTAGTTGTTGTTTTAGGATCTCACTGAGTAATTTAGATTACTCATCCCTCTTCTACCATGCAGGTAACCTGTAGGTGGAAGCTTAGGCGCGGAACGCAAGGCAACCGGTGTAGATTTGGTGGCATAAGCAAAGCACGGATTAGCTTTTCTAGATGTATATTTTCTTTTCTATTTTTATTTTCCTTTTGGCTCTAGGCCTTGCGTGCAACTCTGATATTTTGAATACTTTGTAAACGCTTTCATCTACTATTAATAAAATGAATGTTTTATATTCGTTGTTGTTGTGCTAATGATATAGACCTTGTCCGGGTCGACACAACTCGTCGGCCTGGTATGGGTTGCAAAGCTTTAGGCCGTGGTACGGGTTGCAAAGCCTTAGGCCGTGGTCGACGAGGACATAGCAAACCTGGACGGATTGGTCGAGGGTCCTGATCCGTTCCCGATCCTTGGTCGATCTGACCGGGCAAGCTATATTTGTGACGACTCCGGGCCGTTCCGGGTTAGTCCGGCCTAGGACGGTCCGGGGGCGTTACAGTGGACAATGTTGTTTAAGTCCGGGGGAGGTTTTACTGATATTGTGTTTTATTTTCAGCTTTATTTTTATGTTTTTCTTTTTGAGTTTTTACAGAGTCAAGAAAGGGATTATGATCTTTTCAATTTTTACTTATTATCTAACCATTCTATAGCACCATTATTAGATTAACTGATTGCAGAGTGTATTGGAAACAAATACGAAAGTGTATCATGTACTAGTAAATATCCATACTTGCTGAGAATGTTTAAAGAAATGGAAGGGGACCTCCAACCTAATCAACTTAATTTGCTTGTCTTGTGGCTTGGTGATACATGCTAAAATTACCCTAGAACTACTTATTAGTCTCTCAAATAAGAGGTTCAGCTGTAGTGTAAGACCCGATCCTGAGGTTAAGACCAACATAGACCCGCGTCTTTAAACTTCGATTGTTAGTTTATATGTGATTCATATTCCAGTCTTAGATGTACTTTACTTAGTCATTTTCATTGTCATTGTATATTTGATCAATTCAAAAACCAAGTATAACAAAGGGTGAATCCATTTGTATTAATAAAGAGAAATAAGATTAATTACATAAAAGTATTCAATTTGCACTATTGGCTATTACAAGTTCACTCCTAATACGATCTACCCAAAAAACACACAACTTCACACTGGTTGAGTCTTCCTGGCTCCTTGGCTTGATCACGATCAGCCTCAGTTCCTGAAATCACATATCATAAAGTATTAAGACATGAACCGATATCCTATCAATGATCTAGCAAATCATATTCGGTTCCTATGTCTAAATACATAGACCTCTATCCAATATCATGTATAATAATCGGCCATAACTTGGAAACCATTCCAAATACATCTGCATTACACTTGGATTATAAACCAATCGCCCATGATCCACTTTGATAACACGGTTAATGCAAGGACCGTATAGTTCCCTTGTTGATCCTTAACCCTGATCCTGCATAAACAAATCCCATGGTACTTAGTCATTCAACCAACCATTCCCACTGACCAAAGTAACCACTGGAAGTCTTTTCTTATAATCGCATAACAAATTCGGCCCATGGCCTTGATTTGCGAGTAAGACTGAACACGGGTATGACTTTGGCTTAACTAAGTCAATATCTGACATCAATCCTCACATATTCAATCCGAAACAGAGAGTATAAGAAGAAAAAATAATCATAAAAGTGAAGAGAATTGGACATAATCAATTCGCACATTTTCTTAGATTATATCGGATCATCCGATCATTTAGAGTATGAACCGATGGTTATGTCACTAAGCTTGTTTGCACGTTCTGGGGGTTTGGATATCTTCTCCAGCTCTTTGTCTTTGCTTTTGTGACCCATTCTGGCCGACCTTGCCTTTCCACAATTGATCTTAGCCTCATCGTTTCTTCTCAAAGACAATATTGACTTTGTTTGGCCGACTTTTTCTCTTTCTTTCTTTCTTTCTTTCTTTTTCACTCTCGCCTTTCTCTCTGTGTTTTTTCTTACGTTTCTGATGACTATTTTCGTTAATAGGGTCCTCTATTTATAGAAGAAGGCGTGGGTAACTGCCTAGGCTGAAAGGACACCATTTGATGGACGAATGTGCACCTCTAGGTCCAATCCCATCTCTTTGGCCATAACTGCTCCCACATGAATCATTTCGCCTATAACTGACTTTTAGCAGATTCTATATGGACCTAAAACCTTCCTTAAGGCCCTGGACCGAGCCCATACACTGCCCAAGCCATTGGCCCAATGGCAGGACCACCCGACCCTACTGGCTGACCCAACCACCGCTCGGACTGGTCTAGCTGCCCAATAGCATTACACTCCTTCCAGCTGAGTTGAGCTGACTCCCAGATTGTCCAGCTGAGTGATCTAGTGGTCTAGCACAGGGATCTGACCATACTTAGTGTGAGCTAGTCCGAGCTAAGTCCATCTTCGTCCAGCTGATCCATCTACTTGTACTCAATACCGAGATGTCGTAATGCTCGTCTAACTGGTCTTACCTTGTATCCTTTTGCATTTGGTCAAGGTTTATTTACCAATGTCCTTAACCTTCCTTTTAGACCATGGAACGCTTGTCTTTAGGTCGTATGACCTGACTGGTTCGTTTCCTCGAACCATGGTCTGTCCCGATGATGTTATCCAGGTCTAGGGATGTGAAAAGTCTCCCCCACTTGAAATAGATTCGTCCTCGAATCCGGACCAATTGTCTCCTTTCCAGAAACTGATCATACCACTTAGGAAAATTGGCCCTCATTCAGGCTTTGGTTTCCCAAGTTATTTAATCTCTTCCATTACAATCCCAGATCACTATGACCATCTGAGTTGTTTTCTTTCTTGTTGTTATTTCCATCTTGTCTACAATTCGATTTGTCCTTACTTCCAAGATAAAGTACTTACCAAGATCAGTAGAAATTTCAGGTACCACTATGTCCTGATCTGTTAGGCATTTTCTTAGGTGGGAAACATGGAACACGTTATGGAATGCTTCCTTTTTGGATAGCATATTCAACTTATATGCCACCTTGCCCACTCTTTCGATGACTTTAAGTGGACCTAGGTACCTTGGATCTAGATTCCTTCTTCCATAAACTCTTACCCTTCCTTTGAAGGTAATCATTTTGAGATACACCATGTCACCAAATTCAAACTTCAAATCTTTTCTTCTTCGATCCGCGTAGTTCTTATGTCGATCATGTGCCTCTCTTATCTTCTCCCGAACGAACTTGATCTTATTAGTGGTTTCTTCCACGATCTCATGGCCCAACATGTTGTGCTCCCCAACTTGGGTCCATCATAGAGGTGTCCGACATGGTCGTCCATATAAATCTTCATATGGAGACATGTCTATGCTCGAATGGAAACTATTGTTGTAAGCAAACTCCACTAAAGGAAGGTTTCTTTCCCATGAATCACCCCAGTCCAAGACACTTGTTCACAACATGTTTTCCAATGTTTAGATGGTATGTTCAGACTGACCATCAGTCTGTGGATGATAGGTTGTAGTCATATTTACTCTCGTTCCTAAGGCCTTTTGTAAAGGTTTCCAGAAATAAAAAGTAATCTTGAATCCCTATTCGAGACAATCCTGGCTGGAACACCATGCAAACTGGTGCGGCCTGGATAGGCTGTTCTCCTTGGATCACTTGAAGGGGATTGATAGAGGGTCGATCTAGAGGCTACTAGCACTCGGATCTGCTGATAAACTTCTCTCCTTGTCGATGGGGATGTCTCAGAGATGTGTTGCTACTCAAAGACACAGAATTACCCTGTATTATCGATGATGTATCACAACGAATTCCTTCCTTTAGATGAAAATCAATGTTCCTTTAGCTGAACAGAGAAAGCAGTAACAAGGCAAGCAATTGCTGAAAAGATTTCGTGTATTGAATGAGTCCTAAACTTCCCAGCGGCGCCTATTAAATAGAAAAACGTCCTAGACCTAATACTAAACCAAGTTGGTTTAGTCTAGTCCTATTCCTAATCGAATTACTAATCCCAAACCCAATTGAAATTGGTTTACCCTGAATCGAAATCCTAAATATAATTGTCTTTGGTTTACTAGTTTAAATTAAGTACGAATCGGAAACATGTTAAACCAACAGGCTGGTTTATCTTCAGTCTTGATTAACTTCTCCTCTTGTCTCACGTAATCAAACAGAGTTAGTAGAGCTTGTCTCGGAGCTTTGGTCTTTGATCATGTAATAGTTCCAGTTGAGAAGATCAAATCATCGTGAAATTGGCCAGTCCACCCATCTGCCTGTTGAAGCTGATCCACCTTATGTTTCTCTTGATCATGGTGTTCTTCACGCCAAGTTGAGTCTTCATTTTGATTTCCAAACTTAGATTCACACTGAGCTCCATTCTGGTCCATCTCCTCTTCTCCACTTGTCCAGTCGGCTAAATATGGGTATACTCGCTCCATCTCGTCCATCAGCTTCTGTATCTCACCCAGGTAGGGCTCCTTCTTTGGTTCTTTGGTTTTTTGGCTGCTGGTTTGTTCTGAGGTTGCATCTGGTCCAATGGTGGTCGCACCACAAATGCACGATCTCATCTATGTACTTACTTACGATCTGGTCCACACCATCAGTTTTCTAGATGGCAAGGAAGTGTGCTGATTTGGTCAATTGATCTACAACCACATCCTTCTTATTTCTGGTTGTGGGAAACCCAGTCACAAAGTCCATTGTGATGTGGTCCCACTTCCATTATGGAATTTGTAAACTTTGTAGCAACCCACTCAAAGCCGGATGCTCGACCTTAATAAGTTGACAAGTTGGAAGCTTATTAACCTTCGACCACATCAGATTTCATACGTATCCAATGATAGTACCTCTAAGATCGTGGTACATCTTGGTAACACCAGAATGCACTGCGAATTTGGATTTATGAGCTTCTCTCATAATCTGCTCCTTAAGACTTTTACCATTAGGTACACTTACCCTCCCATTGACCAAGATAGTACCATCGCTTGCGATTTGGGCTATCCAAACTCTAGTGGGCGACCCTTTTCATATTCTCATCCAGCCCTTGGCTATCCGAACTCTAGTGAGTGAGTCAGCCCTGTTTACCGCCTCCAAACCTAATGGTTCCTCCCTACAAGTTAATGATATTAACAGTAAAGCACTAACCATTCTTTCCAGATCATCCCCTTCTCGTCTTGCTGATACATCAGCCACAAGGTTAGCGTTCCCTGGGTGATAGGCAATGTCCACATCGTAATCAGCTATGAACTACATCCACCTTCTTTGTCTCAACTTTAGACTCTTATGGTCCAAAAGTATCTGAACTTTGGCTTGATACAAGTATGACCACCAAATTTTCAAGGCGAACACCACGGCGGCCATCTCCAGGTCGTGGGTGGGGTAGTTCCCTTCATTTTTCTTCAGCTGTCTAGACGCATAAGAAAATGACCTTCCCATGTTGGGTTAACACGCACCGTTATCCTGTTATGGACGCGTCTGTGTAGACCACATATGGATAGTCGGCCTCCGAAAGAACCAGCACATGTGCTTGAGTCAACATGTCTTTGAGTCATGAAAAACATTTCTCACACTCTTCAGACCATGTAAACTTTACATCCTTCCCAGTCAGCCGAGTCATAGGCTGTGCCAAGTTTGCAAATCCTTTCACAAACTTCCTATAGAAACCCGCAAGTCCTAAGAAGCTTCTCACTTCCATGGCACTTTCGGGTTGTGGCCATTCATGTATAGCCTTAATTGATTCCAGATCAAGTGAGTCACCCTAGCTGGATACG
Organism: Moricandia arvensis; assembly: GCA_905132765.1. Lineage (NCBI taxonomy): Eukaryota > Viridiplantae > Streptophyta > Magnoliopsida > Brassicales > Brassicaceae > Moricandia > Moricandia arvensis. The sequence continues at coordinate 4,211 of CAJHQP010004637.1, read as the reverse complement.
ATGTACCCAAGAAACCCTAAAAAGATGTTCATACTGACTCGTCCAAGAAATCCATAAAAATGAAGTTCATCATTTTCATGAATGCAGCAGGTGCATTGGTCAGACCGAATGGCATAACCAAAACTCGTAGTGGCCACACCTCGTCCTAAATGTCGAATTCCTCACATCTTTGGGCTCTATAGGGATCTGGTGATACCCTGAAGCCAGATCGATCTTGGAAAACCACGTTGCTCCTCTGAGATGATCTAATAACTCATTTATCCGAGGTAATGAGTACTTGTTTTTCACAGTCACCCTGTTCAACCCTCCATAGTCTATACACACACGAAAGCTACCATTCCTTCTTTTTTCAGAAAGAGGACTGGTGCTTCCCACAGAAAATTACTTGGCCGTATGAATCCTTTATCTATAAATTATTCTAATTGCCTTTTGAGCTTAGCCATCTCGGCAAAAGCCATGCGGTACAGAATTTAGGACAAAAGAGCCATCCCCGGTTATAGTTCTATTGTAAATGGATCAGACCTGTCATGGGGTAGGCCCTTAGGTGTCTGAAGCACGTCCTCAAACTCTTTGACCAGAGAAAATCCATCCAGGTTACCACTCCCAACGACCTCCTTAGTGGCGATTGTGGAAATATACGTCTCAAATCCACGTTTCAACATCTTTTCCACACAGACTGCTGAAACTACCACTTCTCCATGAGTCGCTTTTATTCCTTGGAATTTGATCGTTTCCTGGCCGTCCTTTGACCATACACGCCCTCGGTGGTATTCTAAGGTAGCCCGATACTTTCCTAACCAGTCCATACCTAAGATCACCTCGTTATTCTTTAGGGCAACTACTATCAGATCATCAGGTTTATTCCTTCCCAGAATCATCACAGAAATGTTCTCAACCAGTCCTAATGAACGCTTCATTTGGCCTCCAACCGCATTCACTATACTGCTACTCTTTCATTCCCATTTGGAACATTCCTATTCCGAACATCTCAGAACTCAAAAAACTATGCTAGCTCCGGTAACGAAAAGCACATGTGTTTTCACACCACCAATTTCTAGGGTCCCTAAAAGATCCCCATTCCAAAGCATCTACATTTCTAGGTTCCATACCATGCAATGCTTTATATATTTAAAAGTTAAGTTCATAATTTTGCTAGTGATTGCTCTGAATTTTCCTTCCTATATGTCGTCTTTGGACAGCTCATACATACGAGGTGTTGTAGTCAGAACCTTGCTAGGGTTTGATCTCCCAACATCCCTCGAGTAATTGCTTGTCCTGATTGTGGTCGTGGGCAATCCTTTGAGAGGTGTACTATCTTACCACATCGGAAACAAGCTCTTGGATCTCCTCTAGGTGATTTTTTTCGAATTGTACGCTGGTTGAGAGCAGTCACAAATCATTTGATCCTTGCTACCGCATCGGATGCTAGTTCCCATCAAAACTCTCAGCCGATTTCTTCTTCTCGAAATCAGTGTTCTTTGTGCTATTTCTAGACGCCAAGGTCTCAATAAGTCTCATAGTTTCTTCTGGATTTTTGGTGTTGAAATTTCCTTCACTACCTGTGTCTAAATCCATCTGATAAACAAGGGCAAGACCTCTAAAGAAGGTACCTAGCAGCTGTACCTCATTGAATCCATGGTGTGGACAGTCTTTCTGGTATGACCTGAATCTGATCCAGGAGCTCTTGAATGATCAGTAGGCCACAAAGTAAACATTGTGATTCTGTTCCTCAAGTCTTCAGATCATGCATCATCAAAGAAATTACGCAGGAAGGCGTTCTTGATAGCAATCCAGAATGTAAGAGATCCTGGTGGTAGCTGCTTAAGAAAATATGAAGCATCATCAGCAAGTGAGTATTTGAAGAGCATACAGAGAAGCTAGTCCTCACGGACTCCATTGGCTTTGATAGCAGACACTAAATCCTTGAACCACTCCAGATGGTCCCTCGGATGCTAATGTGATAGCCAATGATAAGGTGTATGTCCCACAAGTTTAATGTATGCAGGCTTTAGCTTGAAGTCGTGCCTTTAAAAGCTAAGATGACAAATAACAATTCTGTTGTCGTAGAACTGATTTGGACGGTTGTAATAAGCCGATGTTCTGGTTCGAGGACCCTCATCATTAGCTGCAACTACAGCTTCAGTAGCTTATTCTGGGTCAGGGATTACAGCCCCCTGATAATCTAGCCTCAGGCTTGCTGAATTACACAGAAGACCCTCGGGATAATGCATGTTTCCATGCTCATCTCGTATAATAAAAGAGTCACGGCAATGTCTCTCGTTCACAGTTTGGTGTTCATCGATGCTTCAAAAGTGTCTATCTCTGCTTGCTCAGGTGTGTCTTTCGATTTTGTTCGCTTTTCTTTGCAGATTCTACGCTCAAGTTGTTTAGGATCCTAGTGTTCCAAGAGATTAGTTTCATTGTTGCTTCTGGTACTATTGGGCCTGCACCTAAAAGACAAAAAAATTGAGTACCTAAACTATAAAGAAAACTTAGACGAAATCCTTTAACTAGGTCTAATGGCAAATCCAAATCCAAGGATCCTAAATAAATTAACCAATCAAGTTCTCTATATTGTTAATTGACCAAAACTCCAATAAACACGAAAACTAACAAGTAACTACTCAAACATAATTAAGTAAGATATAAATTGAATCAATTGCATAAATAGATAGAGTAAGAGATATTGGAGTTCCAATACAAAATATCTTAAGAATTCTTTGATCTTCCCCCTCAAAACTACTAAGAATAACTATGAATTGTGGTAATGTAAACGGTGGTGTTATGCCCTAGACAATGGCAAACACTATAAATATCAGGTATAACGTTAGCCAGGGGATATCTTGTAATATGTGGAAATTATGTGCTTGATTCGGTCTTGAATCAAGTCGGGCCCGTCTACTCGCACGAGTGATGAGGGACATCAAGGAAGGGATCGACACTTCTTCTGAATCTCAGCTCCGACTTCTTATTTCTTGAACAGCTACGAGTTTCCTCATCCATTAGATCTAAAATGCTCAATAATCTTCACATTGCTCAAAAAATACTTGGACCTGAAAAGACTCTAAAATACACACAAACATATCATAAAGACTTCAAATAGGACTTATACTACTAAAAACTTTATCGCGAATATACAATGGATAAAGGATTCATCTGTGAGAGCATGGGCCCGTGTGTTGTGCAAGTTTTGCTACTACCTAAGAAGGATGGGACGTGGAGGATGTGTGTGGACTGCAGAGCCATCAACAACATCATGGTAAAGTAACGTCATCCCTATTCCTAAGCTAGATTACATGCTTGATAAGTCACATGGTTCAAATGTTTTTTCCAAGATAGATTAGGATGAAAAGGTGATGGATAGAAAACAAGGTTTCAGACAAAGAATGGTTTGTATGAATGGTTATTCATGGCCTTTTAGATTGTCTAGCACACCTAAAAACTTCATGAGATTCACGAAACATGCTTTGCGAAGTTTTATTGGCATCTTGTTTTTGTATACCTGAATAATATTCTGGTTAGTAGCAAAAGTTTTAATGAGCGTGATCATTTACAATCTGTTCTAGAAGTCCTTAGGATTGAAAAACTCTTTGCTAATTTAAAGAATTGTACTTTTTGTACGGGTATTGTTATCTTCTTGAGTTTTGTTGTTAGTGCATAGGGCGTACGAGTGGAATAAGAGAAGGTTAACACAATCAGAGAATGGCGAAGTCCAAAAACAGTTGGAGAAGCTAGGAGTTTACATGGCTTTGGATTATATAGGAGGTTTGTTGATGATTTTAGCGCTCTTGCATCCCCTCTCACTGAAGTGATCAAGAAGATTGTGGGGTTTAAATGAGAGGAAGCACAAGAAAAGACCTTCCAAGCTCTAAAAAGGAAGTTGAGTAAAACTCCTTTACATATGCGTCCTAATTTTCTAAATACCTTTGAGATTGAAAGTGCTGCTTCTGGGATAGAAATTGGAGCAGTGTTAATGCAAGAGCAAAGACCAATTTCCTACTTTAGTGAGAAGCTGGGAGGAGCCACTCTTAATTACCAGATATATGACCAAGAACTTTACGATTTTGTCAGGGCACTTCAGACTTGGAAAAACTACTTTTTGCCAAAGGAGTTTGTGATCCACATGTACCATGAGTCTTGAAACATCTCAAGGGACAGAAAAAGCTAAACAAAAGACATGCAAGGTGGGAAGATTTTATAGAAACATTTTC
>CAJHQP010004636.1:0-53391 GCA_905132765.1 Moricandia arvensis | reverse complement strand
TGTTACATCACATGTCAATTATCTCTCCTCCATGAAGTGTTCTACTCTTTTTCCTTGGCTTGGTTTTTCTCCCATGTGGTTTAACCTAGCTGAGGTTTTAATGAGGGAATGCTTCATGGCTTCCAAGCTTGACTTGTTCCACATGGTCAAGCTCGAGGGGGAGTGTTGACATGAAGAAGTGAATGGCAAGAATTAGGAGATCAAGACAAGAAGAGTGTGTTGAGATGAAGCAAGAATAAATAGGGAAAAGGCAGAAGTTCAAGTTAGCTTGGGAGGCAAGTCTGTCCGTACAGCTTGACCAAAGAGTGGCGTGGAAGGCAAGTTAGGGTTGAGGACGAATTTAAATAACTTCTTCTGGTCTCCTTAGGCTAAGGGGAAACAAGTGGCTGGAGCCATTGGAGTGTGGTGACAAACCAAAGTCACATGTTTGGCCAAGGAAGAGAGAGAGAAGGGAGCTGTCCCTTTCTGTCCAAGCTGAACGTGCCCTGACCCATACCAGACACCATCCAGAGTTCATTTATTTATTCATTTCTTATTGTCTTCTCTTGTGCCTATTTATGTAACTCTTGGACCAACTAAATGAGCAAGAAAATCATTTCTACCCTTCTCTCTCTTTGAATTTCAAAATCTCTCTCTCTCTCTCTCTCTCTTGTTCTTCATGTTCTTCATTCTCCAGCAGTAAACTACTTCTAAATCTCTCATTCTAACATAAATCTCACATAGGGAAGTCTCGTTTACTCTTTAAATCTTTTTATTTCAGCAGCAAATCTTTAATCATCTTGAACAAGAGTAGAACTAGGTTTGTTTAGGGCTGCTCAAAAGTTACTTAGAGTTTTAGGCGATTTTGTGCACTTTCCTTTTTTGGTTCTTAGGCGAAAGCCCTAGTTTTCTTAGCTTAACCTAGCCGCATAATCACCTTGCTGAACAAGTAAAATTTTGTGTTGAATTTTTTTGTTCCTTCTCGTGTGTTTCTTGTGTAGAAATCTGATAAAATAGGGTTCCTTGATCTGATTTTTCTGTTTAGACTCTTCATATTCTTGATCAGAAAGATTTCAATGTGAATCTGTTTCTGGTTTTGCAAATTGATTTCTTTGTTATTTCTGTTTGCTTCAAACTAATTGATCGCTTTTGTTAGAACTACTTATTGGCTTAATCTTTCTCTTGTCTCAGGTACCATGTGTTAAGTTGAGGTAACTAGTTTGTGTTGAATTGAGAGAAGAAGGAAAAGAGAAGGGTTTGAGTCGACCTTGTCCGTACAAGGCCGTACAGGCCGTACAAGGCCGTACAGGCCGTACAAGGCCGTACAGGCCGTACAAGGCCGTACAGGCTGTACAATGCCGTACAGGCCGTACACGGCTGTACAGGCCATACAAGGTCGACCCAAAAGAGCTTTAAACCATGTTTTGGCAATGTGCAAAAATGGGGTTGTCCGTACAGAAAAAGTTACTGAGGTGAAAAATGTAAAAAGGTAAAAGAGAAGATTACTTACCATGAGGAGATCGAGTGGGTAACTTGGAGTGAAAGGAAAGGTTTGGGTCGGGTAAACCTTGAAGCTTTAGGCACCAAGGTTACTTTTTGTGGATAAGGCTTGGTCAAGCTTACCAGCCGGTGCAAGCTGTAAAGTGAGGAGCATCTAGTCAAGATGCCATTGGCATGTAGCCACCAGAGCCACTCTTTTGAACCATGGGACGCACCTCTTCTCCTGTCCACATACCTTACCTCTCTTTGCTTTACGAAACCCTTGTAAACCCTCTCTATATATTCTGAACTCTCTCTATGAATAAAGCATACAGTTCTCTCTAAACTTTCGAGTCTCATAATATTCTTCATAGTCTTTCATAAATCTTCTTAGTTCTTAGTCTAAACCGAGTCTTTCTTTCATCAAATCTGTTTCTAGTCTTGTTCTGGTTACTTATTCATCTAAGATCTTAAAATATCTTATGGTATCAGAGCCAGGTTCATCACGATCTGGGTTTGTGTTCATCGAGTTGAAGAAGATCAAGCTTGAAGCTTTTTGAAGATCCAAGGCTGTTCTTTGAAGATCCGGGTAGAAGACTGAAGTTTGAAGCTTGTGTGGTGTAAAAGCTTGAGTCTTTCACGTTCTTACCTTCAAAGACTCAACCTTTCCTCTCGTTTCTGAGTTCATCCGTGTTCTAAGGTATAGATCCACTCATTTCCAAGCTTTTGAAGTCAAGCTGGTTGTAGATGGATAGTGTTAGCATGAAGGTTCCGGTTACTCTCAAGGGGAGTAACTATCTGTTGTGGTCTCGTTTGGTGAAGACTGCTGTGGGAAGTAAGGGCTTATGGGGGTATATCACATCCGGTGAAGCTCCTAAGCTCATTACTCAAGAAGGTGAAGCTGCAAGTGCCACAAGTGAGGTGGAGAAATGGCAGCAAGAAGACATGATGGTGATGACACTTCTTCAAGGATCTCTTGAGACTCCTATCATGGAAGCTTATAGCTACTGTGAAACCGCAAAGGATCTATGGGATACCATGAAGAAGGTGTATGGAAACATCTTAAACTTGAGCCGAGTGTTTGAGGTGAAGAGAGCAATCAACGGGTTGCTACAAGAAGATATGGAGTTCACTAAGCATCTTGGAAGGTTCCGAGCACTCTGGTCCGAGTTAGAGATGCTGGGACCAAGCACGGTTGATGCTGATGAGTTGAATGAAAGGCGTGAGCAAGATAAGGTCTTTGGGTTCCTGCTCACTCTAAACCCTGCCTACAACAGCCTCATCAAGCATATTCTGAGAGCTGACAAGCTTCCATCTCTAGAAGATGTGTGTGCTCAGATACAAAAGGAGCAAGGCTCTATTGGGTTGTTTGGAGGTAAGGGGGAGCTTAACTTGGCTAACCAAGCTGCACAAACTGATCAGGTTGAAACACCAATGGCAAACAAAGCTGCTTTCAACAAGTATGAAGACCGGAGGTTCAATGGTAACTGTGATCATTACAAGAAGCACGGCCACAAGAAGAGTCAGTGCTGGATCCCCCACCCACATCTCAAGCCGGCCAAGTTCAAGAAGGAGAGAGAAGCTAGAGCTCACATCTCGGAGGGGTCAACTGTTGCAAGCTCAAGCAAGACAACCGATGGTGATAAGAGGGAGGCAAGTGAAGGAAAGTCCCTGGTTGCCTACACGGGCGGTACTAGCAGGAACAATGATCAGGACTACATCCGGAGGTCTGACATTGAAGCCCTCATCAAAATGCTCAAGGAGAATGGTAACACCTTTGGTAACCTTAATGGGTATTCTCTTGGTGCTTCAATGGTTGCTAGTAAGCTAGAGAATGTTAATGATCTTAGGACTGATAGTGTTAGATTTTCAGAGTATGAGGTCGTGTGTGTGTGAAGAACAGGATGAACAAACCCCTTTGGGGACAGAGAGAACTCGAAATGGTGAGAGAGAAGGGTCTGGTTCACTTAGTGTTAACTTGAACCAGAAACAGAGATTAGGAGAGACTTAGAGAGATTAGAGAGATTAAGAAAGGGATAGATTAGAGAGAATCTGATTCAAGAACAGTAAGCTTGATATTATGAAGTAGAGAGGGGAAATCCCCCTTACTCTCTTAGAGTTTACAATCACCACTTATGGCTTTATATAGGCAATACAAGTAGCAGATTAATAAACCTAGATCCTATGGATAGAAACACTTGAAGAAGGATGAACGGCTAGGATGATCTCTGGATGGGAGGCAATCCGTGTAGTAAAGGATGATTGGAGGAGAGGAGAAGTGTATCTGGACCAAAAGCAGTCTCCATTCAGTATTTGAAATACTTGGCCCTTACTGCAGCTCGCCTTGGTCAAGAGACAGCATGTCTTGTGCTGGCTTGTCGACTGAATGTGTGGACAGGAATGGCTGCGAGTATGAGCTGGGAAAGGCACCTTCCTGGTTGCTTCCTAAGGCATCTTGAAGATGCCAAAAGGATCTTTCTCCCTTGGATAACCATACTCGCCCATATCCTTGCCTTGAGACCCAAGTATTCTCCAAAGGGGAGTGTACGGACTCCTTGGCCGTACACTTTGGTCCCGGATTTTGCACAAGCCTAAAATGGATTGAAAGGTTGAGAAAAGTACATTCTGGGTCGACCATGTCCGTACGGTCCGTATAGTCCGTACGGTCGTACAGTACGGACGACCCAAACTTTTCACATCAACCATTCTCTTCCAAACTCTGCCAAACTCCTCCATTGCCTTCCTACTTCAGTATAAGCCTTTCTTGGACTTCTTTCTGACTCTAGACAAGCCTCTGGATACTCCTTAAGCCTTGATAAACATTTCCGGAGGTTTTGCCCTAACTTTGCACTTTAGACCATCTTCATCATTTAGCTTCAGATGTTCATTTCTTCTCTTCAAGTTAACACTCCCCCTCAAGCTTGACTCTAGTGATCCTAAGTCAAGCTTGGAACCTTGAAGAGTCTCCTCATTAAAAACCTTATAAGAAAACCCTTTTTGGGATAAAACCTTGATAGGGAAAAGAGTAAGATCTCCAAGGCCTAGGGATTGGCCAGTGAGTTCTTTGTGTCTCAACCAGTGTGGAGGACACAAAGAACTCTGGATCATGGCCCTCACTGTGGTGCAAGTCTGGACCGACTCTGATTGCACACCACTAACTCTTCTTGAGCTCATCTAGCTCTCTCCACACTGATCTTGGTCTCTCCCCCTTTCACCCAACCTCTTGTTGGGTTTAAGTGCTCGGATTACCAGATACTAACTCAGCCTTGGTTGCTTCTTCTTCTTGAACAACCACCAAGGACTCTCACTTCACAGATCATTGAAGCTTCTCAATACTCCCCCTCAAGCTTGCCCGTGTGGAACAAGTCAAGCTTGAAAGGATTGCTTCATGATCTTGATCAACACACCATTGCCCACTCCTTTCTGATCTCGCCACCCTGAATGGAATGCTGGAAGATACCTCAGCTAACTCTTCAACCACCTCACTTCAGAAGCCGCATTGTAGAGTCACCTTCTTCTTCACACAGACAAGAGTGCTCTGACCACTCTCTTGTCTAGACTCGCCAATGTCTAAACCCGGATGGCTCCATCTTCTATTCCTGGTACAATGGTGAGGAGGAACCAGGTCTTGAACTTAGATCATCAGGTAGCTCACTCAAGTCCCCACCTCAAGCTTGAATTGAGTTTAGGTTCAAGCTTGAAAGTGAGCCTGAATAAGCATCCAAACCAGGAGCACACCACCCCAACAGCTGCGCTTAAATCACTGGTCCACCTTCATGTCTTCAGTTCCAAGTACCCTCAGGTCACCAGCCTCCTCAAGCTTCAGTGATGACCTTGCCTTGTGCATCTTCACGAACCAGGAGCACACCACTCCCAACAGCTGCGCTTAGACTACTGGCTTCATGCACAAGCACTAACAACTCTCCACTGCTTCAGCAATGGGCAAGTCTTCCTCTTTGTTCCGGATTGATGCTGAACAAGGACACTCCTTGTGAACCTGAAACAACACTCAAATTCCGAACAAGATAAGACACACTTGCATTGGGATCAGACCTTGACTAATCATCAAGTTTGATCACCAATGTCCCAAGCATTGCACTTAGACAGTATCTCATTGTCTTAAGATCCATCTAATGCAAGCTTACCATTCTCTAACTGCTATGGATGAACTGATCAGGAACAATCACAAGCAATAAGGCACATAACTCCTGCCTTAAACGACCCTTAGATTCAAGTCTAGGTGTCTCAACCTTTAGGCAGTAACAATGATAAACGAATGCAACAGTCTTAACCTATTCTATTCATGAAAGCAAGCCGGATTAGACACACAATCTATCATCCTAGCAAGACAACCATTTAGAAACAGAGACTAAGCAACATTATCATTTCCAAATACCAGACCCAATGCTTTACTTTCAATCAGTTCTATTCATGTATGCAAGCAGATTCAGAACATACTATCTAATATCATGACAAGCATCATTAAGAACTGGAGCAAGCATTTCAATAACTCAAATAACCAAACGAGTCTCTTTCAACACAACCTGGAACAGATTCTAAACATTTTACATCTAGCAATCTTTAAACACATTCTCAGGCTTCAACACATCACACACAAACACATTTTCAGTTCATATAGATCATAAAGGATCAAGCTTTACTCAAGGGAAAGAAGTTTCTTACAGTCAAGGAACTAGTGTTAGTTCCTTGAACCACCAGTGATACATGGACTAGACAAGAGCTATTGGTGTCGACCCCAACATCTCCTTCCTCCATGGACCTTCCCCTTGGACTCTCCATGTCAAAGACTCCACCTTTCTTCAAACTTGGGTCGCCTCCATCAGTAACAAGGTGAAAGCTTTCACCTTTCTTCCTGATCTTTGAATAGGAACCAGCCTGGACTGTTTTGATGAAGAGGGGAGCAAGTCCTCTCCAAAACTTCTAGATCCAAGGCTCTTCTTTCTTCTGGACGAGTATGAGAGAGTATGGGTCTTCAAGAACACTTTCTGGGCAGCAGATGAACACCTTCTTGTAGAGGTTGAACCAGCTGGAAAGGAAGTGTCTTTTGGGCTTGAATGGACATGAGAGTGAGCTTAGATCTTCAGCGGATGAAGGAACCAAGTTCTGATGAACCAGGCTCTGATACCATGTTAGATTTTCAGAGTATGAGGTCGTGTGTGTGAAGAACAGGATGAACAAACCCCTTTGGGGACAGAGAGAACTCGAAATGGTGAGAGAGAAGGGTCTGGTTCACTTAGTGTTAACTTGAACCAGAAACAGAGATTAGGAGAGACTTAGAGATTAGAGAGATTAAGAAAGGGATAGATTAGAGAGAATCTGATTCAAGAACACTAAGCTTGATACTATGAAGTAGAGAGGGGAAATCCCCCTTACTCTCTTAGAGTTTACAATCGCCACTTGTGGCTTTATATAGGCAATACAATTAGCATATTAATAAACCTAGATCCTATGGATAAAACACTTGAAGAAGGATGAACGGCTAGGATGATCTCTGGATGGGAGGCAATCCGTGTAGTAAAGGATGATTGGAGGAGAGGAGAAGTGTATCTGGACCAAAAGCAGTCTCCATTCAGTATTTGAAATACTTGGCCCTTATTGCAGCTCGCCTTGGTCAAGAGACAGCCTGTCTTGTGCTGGCTTGTGGACTGAATGTGTGGACAGGAATGGCTGCGAGTATGAGCTGGGAAAGGCACCTTCCTGGTTGCTTCCTAAGGCATCTTGAAGATGCCAAAAGGATCTTTTTCCCTTGGATAACCATACTCGCCCATATCATTGCCTTGAGACCCAAGTCTTCTCCAAAGGGGAGTGTACGGACTCCTTGGCTGTACACTTTGGTCCCGGATTTTGCACAAGCCTAAAATGGCTTGAAAGGTTGAGAAAAGTACATTCCGGGTCGACCATGTCCGTACGGTCCGTACAGTCCGTACGGCCGTACAATACGGACGACCCAAACTTTGCACATCAACCATTCTCTTCCAAACTATGCCAAACTCCTCCATTGCCTTCCTACTTCAGTATAAGCCCTTCTTGGACTTCTTTCTGACTCTAGACAAGCCTCTGGATACTCCTTAAGCCTTGATAAACATTTCCGGAGGTTTTGCCCTAACTTTGCACTTTAGACCATCTTCATCATTTAGCTTCAGATGTTCATTTCTTCTCTTCAAGTTAACACTCCCCTCAAGCTTGACTCTGGTGATCCTAAGTCAAGCTTGGAACCTTGAAGAGTCTCCTCATTAAAAACCTTATCAAAGAAAACCCTTTTTGGGATAAAACCTTGATAAGGAAAAGAGTAAGATCTCCAAAGCCTAGGGATTGGCCAGTGAGTTCTTTGTGTCTCAACCAGTGTGGTGGACACAAAGAACTCTGGATCATGGCCCTCACTGTGGTGCAAGTCTGGAACGACTCTCATTGCACACCGCTAACTCTTCTTGAGCTCATATAGATCTCTCCACACGGATCTTGGTCTCTCCCCCTTTCACCCAACCTCTTGTTGGGTTTAAGTGCTCGGATTACCAGATACTAACTCAGCCATGGTTGCTTCTTCTTCTTGAACAACCACCAAGGACTCTCACTTCACAGATCATTGAAGCTTCTCAATACTCCCCCTCAAGCTTGACCATGTGGAACAAGTCAAGCTTGAAAGGATTAATTCATGATCTTGATCAACACACCACTGCCCACTCCTTTCTGATCTCGCCACCTTGAATGGAATGCTGGAAGATACCTCAGCTAACTCTTCAACCACCTCATTTCAGAAGCTGCATTGTAGAGTCACCTTCTTCTTCACACAGCCAAGAGTGCTCTGACCACTCTCTTGTCTAGAGTCGCCAATGTCTAAACCCGGATGGCTCCATCTTCTATTCCTGGTGCAATGGTGAGGAGGAACCAGGTCTTGAACTTAGATCATCAGGTAGCTCACTCAAGTCCCCTCCTCAAGCTTGAATTGAGTTTAGGTTCAAGCTTGAAAGTGAGCCTGAATAAGCATCCAAACCAGGAGCACACCACCCCAACAGCTGCGCTTAAATCACTGGTCCACCTTCACGTCCTCAGCTCCAAGTACCCTCAGGTCACCAGCCTCCTCAAGCTTCAGTGATGACCTTGCCTTGTGCATCTTCACGAACCAGGAGAACACCACTCCCAACAGCTGCGCTTAGACTACTGGCTTCATGCCCAAGCACCAACAACTCTCCACTTCTTCAGCAATGGGCAAGTCTTCCTCTTTGTTCCGGATTGATGCTGAACAAAGACACTCCTTGTGAACCTGAAACAACACTCAAACTCCAAACAAGATAAGACACACTTGCATTGGGATCAGACCTTGACTAATCATCAAGTTTGATCACCAATGTCACAAGCATTGCACTTAGACAGTATCTCATTGTCTTAAGATCCATCTAATGCAAGCTTACCATTCTCTAACTGCTATGGATGAACTGATCAGGAACAATCACAAGCAATAAGGCACATAACTCCTGCCTTAAACGACCCTTAGATTCAAGTCTAGGTGTCTCAACCTTAAGGCAGTAACAATGATAAACGAATGCAATAGTCTTAACCTATTCTATTCATGAAAGCAAGCCGGATTAGACACACAATCTATCATCCTAGCAAGACAACCATTTAGAACAGAGACTAAGCAACATTATCATTTCCAAATACCAGACCCAATGCTTTACTTTCAATCAGTTCTATTCATGTATGCAAGCAGATTCAGAACAAACTATCTAATATCATGACAAGCATCATTAAGAACTGGAGCAAGCATTTCAATAACTGAAACAACCAAACGAGTCTCTTTCAACACAACCTGGAATAGATTCTAAACATTTTACATCTAGCAATCTTTAAACACATTCTCAGGCTTCAACACATCACACACAAACACATTTTCAGATCATATAGCTTCAGATGTTCAATTCTTCTCTTCAAGTTAACAGATAGAACTGGTAGGACATTAGAAAATGAAATGAACCGCCAAAGTCTTGCTTGTTCTAGTCCTAAAGGTACTTGTCATATTGCTAATAGCTCAGCTAAACCTTTGATAGTAGACTCAGGAGCCTCCCATCACATGATAAGTGACACCAATATGATCAAAGATATTGAACCAGCTAATGGTCATGTCATGATTGCTAATGGTGATAAGATTCCTATTAGAGGAGTGGGAAATCTAAAACTGTTTAGTAAGAACTCAAGAGCTTTCTATATGCCTGAATTTACTTCAAACCTGTTATCAGTTAAGAAATGCACTAATGATTTGAATTGTAAGGTGATATTCAGTCCTAACGAGGTTGAGTTTCAGGATATTGAGAGCCAAAGGATGATTAGAAAAGGAGTTACCAAGGGCAAGTTATATATGCTTGAAGAGCTTGATCCTGTTTCTAATTTTAGTTGTTCCTTCACTACTGTTTCTTCTGCTTTAAATAAGAATGCTTTGTGGCATGCTAGACTAGGACATCCTCATGTTAGAGCTTTGAACTTGATGTTACAAGGTGTTATTTTCGAAAATAATGAGTGTGAAGCTTGCATTTTATGCAAGCATTATAAGAATGTCTTTCCAAGATTATCTACTGTTTATGAGAAGTGCTTTGATTTAATTCATTTTGATGTTTGGACTGCTCCTTGCATATCTAGGGATAATCATAAGTAATTTGTGACATTCATTGATGAAAAATCCAAATACACCTGGTTAACACTCATTCCATCTAAAGATAGAGTCCTTGATGCATTTAAAAACTTTCAATCCTATGTGACTAACCATTATCATGCCAAGTTTAAAATTTTTAGATCAGATAATGGAGGAGAGTACACAAGTCATGTCTTCAAGGATCACTTAGCTCGACATGGGATCCTTCACCAGACCAGTTGCCCTTACACTCCTCAGCAAAATGGAGTGGCTGAGAGGAAGAATCACCATCTCATGGAGGTTGCAAGGTCCTTAATGTTTCAAGGAAATGTACCTAAGAGATTTTGGAGTGATGCTGTGACTACTGCTTGCTATCTCATCAACCGCACACCTACAAAGGTACTGAATGATCAAGCCCCCTTTGAGGTTCTAAACAAGTATAAACCATCAGTGGACTATCTACGGGTCTTTGGATGCCTCTGCTATGTACTGATTCCGGGAGAGATGAGAAACAAGTTAGAAGTCAAGAGTACAAAGGCAATGTTTATAGGCTACTCCACAATTCAGAAGGGATACAAGTGCTATGATCCGGTGGCAAGAAGAGTTCTGGTGTCTAGGGATGTCAAGTTCATAGAAGAAAGGGGGTATTATGAGGAGAAGAATCAAGAAGAGTTGAAGGACCTTACCTCGGATAAGGCAGCAACTCTTAGAATTATCTTAGAAGGTCTTGGCATTGGAGTGACCAAGAACCCGAATGGAAGTGGTCCAACTGGGACAAATGAAGCAAATCAGTCTCCCCACCTTGATCATGAGGGGGGAAACACTGAATCAAGAAGGTGAAGAATCTGGTAGTGGTGAAGAGTTTGATTCGGGACAAGAAGACTTTGACTCTCCAAGGGAAGATAGAAGTTCAGGTTCTCATGATCAAGGTGGAGATACTCAAGAAGGTCAGAGAAGTACTGAACATCAAGGGGAGGAAGAACCGGAGGAAAGGGAAGTAGAACAGCAGCAACAGCTGAGAAGAAGTTTTAGGATAAGAAGACCACCATCTGATTGGGTTAACACTAGGGTTTACTATAATGCCCAAGCTGTTGCTCATCCATCTCAAGTGGTCTACTCCTTTACTAAGTAACCAGAAGAGCATTGTTCCTTTATGGTGAGTCTGGACTAGAGCTATATACCAAGATCTTATGAGGAAGCTGTCAAAGAAAAGGAGTGGAAGGAGTCAGTTGGTGCTGAAGAAAGTGCCATGATTAAGAATGACACATGGTATGAGAGTGAACTACCAAGAGGGAAGAAGGCTGTGACCAGTAGATGGATCTTTACCATCAAATACTTGGCAAATGGGAAGATTTATAGGAAGAAAACCAGGTTGGTTGCAAGAGGATTTACTCAAACCTATGGAGAAGATTATGTGGATACGTTTGCTCCAGTTGCAAAACTTCACACCATTAGGATCATACTGTCTCTTGCGGTTAACCTTGAGTGGGGTCTTTGGCAAATGGATGTGAAGAATGCCTTTCTTCAAGGATAACTTGAAAATGAGGTTTACATGCATCCTCCACCAGGCCTAGTGTTAGAATAAGTGGATTTAGTATCTGGTTTAGTGAAGGAGATGAAGAACAGGAAGAACTAGAGAGAGAGAGGAGAGATTTCGAGAGAGAATAAGGAGAGAGAGAGAGAACAGAAAGAATAGATTAATGAGGAATAATTTCCTTGCTTTGTTTGGTAACAATACAAAGATATAAATAAGCTTAATCTGGACACACCAGGACAATAAGAATAATAAACAAATACTCCAGAAGAAGACAGAATGGTGCAGCTCGCCAGGGCAGCAGGGCTTGATAGTGACCTGACCTAAATGGTCCCAAGAATTCAAATTCTTAACTCAGCATGTGACTTCTGCCTCCCTTCTGGTTCCTCAACGTCCCTAAAGGTTTAGGCAAGTCTGGTTAGCTTCTTCTGGTTAAGGTAACTTAGTTACTGATCCTCTCATCCCTTTGTCTTTCCTTGCACGCCAAGTTAGGTCTTGTACGGACAACCTTGCACTGCAAGTTAGGTTGTACGGACAGACTTGTAATACAAGTTACCTCCATTTGCTTCATTCTTCCTCTGATTGTATTGTCATTCATCTCTTCATGCCTTCATGTCAATACTCCTCAAGCTTGACTATGGGAACCAATCAAGCTTGGAAACCATGAAGCATTCCCTCATTAAAACCTTAACTTGAGAAAAAAACCACTTGGGATAAAAACCCAAGCCAAGGAAAAAGAGTAGAATACTTCATGGCAAGGAGACTAGTGACGAGTGAGGTCTATGAGTCCAAGCTTAGGATGAATGAACTCACAAACCTTGCTGCTGGCTGCCTTGGTGAATATGTCAGCCAGTTGCTCTTCACTTCTAGTGTAACAAGGAAGTATCACTTGCTGCTCCACTGCTTGCCTCACCTTGTGACAATCAACCTCTATATGTTTGGTCCTTTCATGGAACACTGAGTTGGATGCAATGTGGATAGCCGCCTGGTTGTCACAGTGCATTTTCATGGGTGAGGTGATCTCTATACCCAGGTCCTTTAGCAATCCCTTGATCCATATAAGCTCACTTGTTAGTTTCCTCATGGATCTGTACTCTGCCTCAGCACTTGAGCATGATACCACCTTCTGTTTCTTGCTCTTCCATGTAACCAAATTTCCTCCAATGAAGGTGCAATAACCAGTTGTTGATTTCCTATCAACTCTGTCTCCAGCCCAGTCAGCATCACAATATCCTACCACTTCAGTGCTTCCATTACAAGCCATCCACACACCTTGGCCAGGAGCTTCCCTCAAGTATCTTAGGATCCTCTCCACCATATTCCAGTGATGAACTTTAGCACCTTGCATATGCTGACTAACTTGGTTTACAGCAAAACAGATATCTGGGCGAGTGATGATATATCAGCTTCCCAACCATTCTTCTGTACTTCTTGACATCTTCAAAGTAAGTATCTTCAAACTCCCCCTCTCGCAGTACCTTGTACCCTTGTTCCAATGCAGTTTTGCCCTGTCTTGCTCCAAGGTTTCCTGCCTCATTTAAAAGATCAAGTGTGTACTTCCTTTGGGATAAGAAAATCCCCTCTTTAGAGCGGCATATTTCAATCCCTAGGAAGTACTTCAACTCTCCCAAATCCTTTATATCAAAAGCAGATTTAAGAAAAGATTTGGTTGAGAGTATACCTTCCTTGTTGCTGCCAGTGATGATAATATCATCTACATAGACTAGGATGATAACAATTCCTTGCTGGCTAGTGAGTATGAAGAAGGGTGTGATCAGCTTCAGATTTAACAAAGCCTCTTCCATTGAGTGTTGTACTCAACTTGTGATACCAGGCCCTTGGTGACTGCTTCAAGCCATAGATTGCCTTCTTTAACCTCAGAACATTTCCTGGTGCCACAGGGTTCTCTAGGCCAGGAGGTGGTCGCATGTATACTTCATCTTCCAGCTCTCCTTGTAGGAAGGCATTCTTCACATCCATTTGCCATAGATCCCATCCCAAGTTGACAGCAAGAGAAATAACAATTCTTATTGTATGCAGCTTGGCCACTGGTGCAAATGTTTCATTATAGTCTTCTCCATATGTTTGAGTGAATCCCCTTGCTACCAGCCTTGTCTTTTTTCTTTCTGGTTTTCCATTGGCTAGATATTTGATGGTAAAGATCCATCTACTTGTCACTGCCTTCTTGCCTTTTGGAAGCTCAGATTCATACTATGTATCATTTGCTATCATAGCATCAGTCTCTTTTCCAACTGATTCTCTCCACTCCTCATGTTCCATGGCCTCCTGATATGATCTTGGTATCCATTCCTGGTCCAATTCACTGATGAAGGCTTGATGATCTTCTGGATACTGAGAAAGAGAACATACTGCACTGATTGGATGAGCTACTGCTTCAGCATTGAAGTATACTCTTGTGTTGAGCCAGTTTGATGCAGGCTTCTTGATCCTTGTACTCCTTCTCAAAGTTTGTATCTGATCAGCTTCTGCCTCATTTGTTTCACTTGAGTCGCCTGGTTGAGTCTCATTTGCTGTATCTGATGGCATCTCATCTTGATCATGAGCCATTGAGTTCTCTTCAGGATGTATAGTTGCATTGCCCCCTCATGATCAGGATGAGTGACTGGAGTATCCTCCTCAGCAGTTGCTTCACTATGAGCTGGTGTTTCCCTGTCCTTCATAGGCTCCTTTGGCATACTGATGCCAAGGTTTTCCAGAATCACCCTCAGGTTGTTAGCTCTATCCGAGGCTGATTGGGAGAGGTCTTTAATATCTGGTTTAATGAAGGAGATGAAGAACAGGAAGAACTAGAGAGAGAGAGGAGAGATTTCGAGAGAGAATAAGGAGAGAGAGAGAGAACAGAAAGAATAGATTAATGAGGAATAATTTCCTTGCTTTGTTTGGTAACAATACAAAGATATAAATAAGCTTAATCTGGACACACCAGGACAACAAGAATAATAAACAAATACTCCAAAAGAAGACAGAATGGTGCAGCTCGCCAGGGCAGCAGGGCTTGATAGTGACCTGACCTAAATGGTCCCAAGGATTCAAATTCTTAACTCAGCATGTGAGTTCTGCCTCCCTTCTGGTTCCTCAACGTCCCTAAAGGTTTAGGCAAGTCTGGTTAGCTTCTTCTGGTTAAGGTAACTTAGTTACTGATCCTCTCATCCCATTGTCTTTCCTTGCACGCCAAGTTAGGTCTTGTACGGACAACCTTGCACTGCAAGTTAGGTTGTACGGACAGACTTGTAATACAAGTTACCTCCATTTGCTTCATTCTTCTTCTGATTGTATTGTCATTCATCTCTTCATGCCTTCATGTCAATACATGGAACACTTAGTATAGAAGGGAAATGTTCTTCGGCTTAAGAAGGCAATCTATGGTCTCAAACAATCTCCTAGAGCCTGGTACAACAAGCTGAGCACAACTCTAAATGGAAAAGGGTTCAAAAAATCTGAACTGGATCATACTTGTTCACTCTCTCGACCACATCAGGTATAGTAGTCCTTCTTGTGTATGTTGATGATATCATCATCACAGGAAGTGACAAGGCAGGTATTCAATCCACTAAAGACTTCCTTAAATCTGTGTTTGAAATTAAAGACTTGGGAGAGATGAAATACTTCCTTGGTATTGAGATATGTAGATCCAAGGAAGGTTTGTTTCTGTCCCAGAGAAAGTATACACTTGATCTCTTGAAAGATGCAGGGAAGCATGGAGGAAAGACAGCCAAGATGCCACTAGAGGATGGGTACAAGGTTCCTCGTGAGGGGGAGATTGAAGACAACCGGCCATTCCATGATCCTAAGCTTTATAGAAAGCTTGTTGGTAAGTTAATATACCTTACCATTACTCGACCTGATATCTGTTTTGCTGTGAACCAGGTGAGTCAACACATGCAAATCCCAAAGGAACATCACTGGCACATGGTTGAAAGGATCCTGATGTATCTCAACGGATCATCAAACCTTGGAGTATGGATGGGGTGCAACAGAAGCACTGAAGTAGTGGGCTATTGTGATGCGGATTGGGCAGGAGATAGGATGGACAGGAAGTCGACCACTGGATACTGCACCTTCATAGGTGGGAACCTAGTCACCTGGAAGAGCAAGAAGCAGAAGGTGGTCTCTTGTTCCAGTGCCGAAGCTGAGTATAGGGAATGCTTAAACTCACAAACGAGCTGGTGTGGATCAAAGGTATTCTAAAGCATGTGGAGGTTGATCAGTGTACACCAATGACTATGCATTGTGATAATCAAGCTGCGATCCATATATCCTCCAACTCAGTTTTCCATGAAAGAACCAAGCACATTGAGGTGGATTGTCACAAGGTGAGGCAAATGATTGGATTAGGAGTGATCTTGCCATGCTATACAAGAAGTGAAGATCAGTTGGCAGATGTGTTTACAAAGGCAGCAAGACAGAAGACAATGGAGTCCATCCATGTGAGGTTGGGACTCATTGATCTAAACAAACTTAGCTAATCCCCTGCTATGGGGTCTCCACTCTTTTTCCCTCATCAAAGGGTTTTATCCCAACCAGGGTTTTCTCTTTGGTGAGGTTTTTATAGAGGGAGATCTCATAGACTTCCAAGCTCGACTTGTTCCATATGGTCAAGCTTGAGGGGGAGTGTTAAGTTGAGGTAACTAGTTTGTGTTGAATAGAGAGAAGGAGGAAAAGAGAAGGGTTTGAGTCGACCTTGTCCGTACAAGGCCGTACAGGCCGTACAAGGCCGTACAGGCCCTACAGGCTGTACAGGCCGTACAAGGTCGACCCAAAAGAGCTTTAAACCATGTTCTGGCAATGTGCAAAAATGGGGTTGTCCGTACAGAAAAAGTTACTGAGGTGAAAAAGGTAAAAAGGTAAAAGAGGAGATTACTTACCATGAGGAGATCGAGTGGGTAACTTGGAGTGAAAGGAAAGGTTTGGCTCGGGTAAACCTTGAAGCTTTAGGCACCAAGGTTACCGTTTGTGGATAAGGCTTGGTCAAGCTTACCAGCCAGTGCAAGCTGTAAAGTGGGGAGCATCTAGTCAAGATGCCATTGGCATCTAGCCGCCAGAGCCACTCTTTTGAACCATGGGACGCGCCTCTTCTCCTGTCCACATACCTTACCTCTCTTTTCTTTACGAAACCCTTGTAAACCCTCTCTATATATTCTGAACTCTCTCTATGAATAAAGCATACAGTTCTCTCTAAACTTTCGAGTCTCATAATATTCTTCATAGTCTTTCATAAATCTTCTTAGTTCTTAGTCTAAACCGAGTCTTTCTTTCATCAAATCTGTTTCTAGTCTTGTTCTGGTTACTTATTCATCTAAGATCTTAAAAGATCTTACCATGGCTGGAGATCAGAAAGGAGTCCTCACTAAGGATGAAAGTCTGTTACTTAAGGCTATGAATGCTCAGCTGCAGCAGAAGATGAAAGCCGGCCATGATAAATTTCGGCAGCAGTTTAGACAGGATCTCCAACAACCTACTGGTCATAGTCTTGAATCTAGAAGCAGTGAGAGGAGACTGAGACGTGGGCATGAAGGCATAGGCAGTAGCAGAGACAAATTTGCTGATCAAAATATAAGAATCCCTCCTTTCTATGGTGATGCTGATCCTACTGCATATGTGGAGTGGGAAGAGAAGATGGAGTTGATTTTCAGTAGTCAACACTGTGCTGAAAAAAGAAGGTTCAGATGGCTACTGCTGAGCTTTGTGGTGATGCTTTAAGCTGGTGGAATCAATTGGTAAAGTGCAGAAGACTTGACAGAAAAGAACCAGTTGAAACATGGTTTAAATTGAGAGCTTTGATGCGTAGAGAGTATGTTACAAGACAGTACCACAAGGAAGTACGTCGAAAACAGCCATCTGAGACAAAGCTCTACTCTTCAATCTCGGTTCAGACACAACCTGACAGCAAGAGATCACGTCCATCTAGTACAGTTGGTTCATCAAGCAAAACGTCAACCTGTTCCATTGAAGATAGCATAAGGAAGGAAATTTCACAAGCGTTTAGGGATGTGGAGGAACAATTCCAACTGTTAGAATAAGAGATTATGATATGTATAATGAAGAAAAGTGAAGTATTTGATGAAGAATGATGAAGAACAGAAGAAGAATGATGATGAACAAGTAGAGAGAGATGACGGACGAGTTTGAGAGAGAGAGAGAGAGTGTGTAATCAGAATAGACTTATTCTCCTTAGTTTATTTCTCTGCTTCAGAACACAATATATAGAGACAAACCAGAGATAAAGAAAAGAATAAACAAAGGGAAAAGATTAAAATATCTTGCTGCTGGAACAGGTGAAAAGGACAGGTCATAACAGCTATCTCTCCTTAAGCAGAACATGTGATCTTCCCATTCAAACTTATTCAAACTCTTGCCTCTGGTCAAACTGAACCCAACGTGACTCTGGTTCCTTAGCAAGAGTTTGGCTCCCAAGTTTCACCTTCCTTGCCTTGCAAACCAAGCTAGGTCATCTCTGGTTGAGTTGTGTAGACAATATTAAAATACTCGAACAAATCACTTCTTCTTCTCTTCTCTTTGGCTTCTTCTTCTCTTCTGTTTGGTTCTTCATCTCAATAATCCCCCTCAAGCTTGACCATATGGACTGGTCAAGCTTGGAAACATGAAGAACCTCCCTCATTAAAACCTTAGTGTGCAAAACTCAGTGGGATAAAAGCACACCAAGGAAAAAGAGTAGAGGCCTTCATGCTAGAAGAGTCAGTGAGAAGTGAGGTCTATGAGTCCCAACTTAGAGTGGATGAACTCACAGACTTTGGTGCTTGCTGCCTTGGTGAAGATGTCAGCTAGCTGGTCTTCACTCCTTGTATAACAAGGTAGGATGATTTTCTTCTCCACAGCTTGTCTAACCTTGTGGCAGTCATGGAAAACTGAGTTGCTGGCAATGTGAATGGCAGCTTGATTATCACAATGCATGGTGATTGGTGATCTAGTCTCGATCCCCAAGTCCCCAAACAATCCCTTGATCCATATGAACTCATTGGTGAGCTTTCTCATAGCTCTATACTCTGCCTCAGCACTTGAACATGACACAACCTTCTGCTTCTTGCTCTTCCAGGTCACTAAGTTGCCTCCAATGAATGTACAATAACCAGTAGTTGATTTCCTATCAACCCTATCTCCTGCCCAATCAGCATCACAATATCCAGTGATCTTAGTGCTTCCATTGCATCCCATCCAAACACCTTGACCAAGAGCTTCTCTCAAGTATCTCAAGATCCTCTCCACCATGTACCAGTGATGAACCTTAGGAGCTTGCATATGCTGACTTACTTGGTTCACAGCAAAACACACATCTGGCCTAGTGATAGTTAGATATATGAGCTTTCCAACCATCCTCCTATACTCCTTGACATCTTCAAAGGGAGTGTTCTCAAACTCCCCCTCTCTCAGTATCTTGTAGCCTTCTTCTAATGGAGTCTTGGCTTGTCTTCCTCCAAGGTTTCCTGCCTCATTTAAAAGATCAAGTGTGTACTTCCTTTGGGATATGAAAAGCCCCTCTTTAGAGTGGCATATTTCAATCCCTAGGAAGTACTTCAACTCTCCCAAATCCTTGATATCAAATGCTGATTTAAGAAACATTTTGGTTGAGAGAATACCTTCCTTGTCACTGCATGTGATGATAATGTCATCAACATATACTAGAATGACCACAATGCGTTGTTGACTGGTTAGAGTGAAGAGGGTGTGATCAGCTTCAGTCTTCACAAAACCTCTTCCATTGAGTGTTGTCCTTAGCTTGTGATACCAGGCCCTTGGTGATTGCTTCAAGCCATAGATTGCCTTCTTCAGCCTAAGTACATTCCCTGGTTTGACAAGGTTTTCCAGACCAGGGGGTGGTCTCATGTACACTTCATCTTCTAACTCTCCTTGTAGGAAGGCATTCTTCACATCCATCTGCCGTAGATCCCACTCCAAGTTTACTGCTAAAGAGAGGATGATCCTTATGGTGTGTAGTTTGGCGACTGGTGCAAAAGTATCGAGGTAGTCTTCCCCATATGTCTGAGTAAACCCCTTGGTACTAGCCTTGTCTTGCGCCTCTCTACTGTTCCATCAGCATTGTATTTGATGGTGAAGATCCAACGACTTGTCACTGCTTTCTTGCCTTTGGGAAGCTCAACTTCATACCAGGTATCATTGACTATCATTGCATTAGTCTCATTTCCAACAGACTCTCTACACTCTTTATGCTCCATGGCTTCTTCATATGATCTTGGAATATATTCCTGATCCAATTCCCCAATGAAGACTAGATGTTCCTCTGGATACTGAGCAAGAGAACACACTACATTTATTGGATGAGCCACTGGTTCAGCATTGAAATAAACTCTTGTGTTGATCCAGTTTGATGTAGGTTTCTTGATCCTTGTACTTCTTCTTAGTGGCTGAACCTGGTCTGCCTCTTCTTCTTCATGAAATTGAGTAGGTTCAGGTTCAGGTTCTTGTTCTTCAACACCATCCTGATCATTAAATTCTGAACCATCTTGAACTTCTGGCTCCTGTCCATTGCCCCCTTCAAGAACAGGATGAGTGATTCCTTCAGATTCTTTTCCAGTCTCTTGACTAGGAGGAGCCTCTCTAGTCGTCTTCTTTTCTTTTTGTGAGACTGATTCCAAGACTTTCCATAATAATTCTCAGATTATTGGCCTTGTCTGATGCTTGAGACAGATCTTTGAGCTCATCCCAATTCTTCTCAGCATAGAACCCTTTGCCTTCCATAAACGTCACATCTCTGGATACAAGTACTCTTCTTGTTTCAGGATTGTAGCACTTGTATCCTTTCTGTGTAGATGAGTATCCAATGAACATGCACTTCATGCTCTTTGCCTCTAACTTATTTCTTTGCTCTCCTGGTATCAACACAAAGCAGGCGCATCCAAACACTCTGAGGTGGTGAATAGATGGTCTGGTTTGGTTCACCACTTCATAAGGAGAGATGTCCTTGAGCACCTTGGTAGGAATCTGGTTGATTAAATAGCATGTTGTTACCACCGCATCACTCCAAAATCTCTTAGGAACATTTGCATGGAACATCATTGATCTAGCCACCTCCATCAGATGCCTGTTTTTCCATTCAGCCACTCCATTTTGCTGAGGAGTATAAGGGCAGTTTGTTTGAAGAACTATTCCATGTCTTTCCAGATGATTTTTGAATGCATGGCTTGTATATTCTCCTCCATTGTCTAACCTCAGTACCTTCAAATTAGCCTTAAGGTGGTTGGAGACATAAGCTTGAAAGTTCATAAAAGCATCTAACACACGATCCTTAGAAGGCAGTAAAGTGATCCAAGTGTATTTTGATTTTTCATCTATAAAGGTGACAAAATACTTATGGTTATCTCTAGATATACAAGGCGAGGTCCAAACATCAGAGTGAACTAAGTCAAAGCATTTCTCATAAATGGTTTATGATGTTGGAAAAACAGATTTGCAATGCTTTCCTAAGATGCATGCTTCACATTCTAAGTGATTAAATGACATATCAGGCATAATGATCTCAAACACATGAGTGTGAGGATGACCTAATCTAGCATGCCAAGTAGTGCTATCACACACAGATGAGTTACTGGTCATGCATAAATGAAAAGGAGTAGTGGGTTTAGAAAGCTTAGTCTTTTGGAGATGGTATAAACCACCCTGACTGTTTCCTTCACCAATCACCTTCCTTGTCTTAAGGTCTTGAAACTCAACATCATTAGGCCTAAAAACCACCTGACAATTCATGTCAATCGTGGCCTTTTTCACAGAATGGAGGTTAGAGGAAAAACTAGGCATATAGAAGGCAGTTGACTCTCTATCAAACAGCTTAAGGTTCCCTATTCCTTCTATCTTTACCTTATCTCCATTAGCTATTTTTACATTCCCTAAGGCAGGCCTAACATCACTAATAAGATTTCTATCACTAATCATATGATGACTAGCTCCTGAATCTATTATGATTGGCCTAGAGATAAGGGAATGTGTACCAGACTGCTTTGCGGAGATGATGGCCTTGGCTGCCTTGATCAATGGCTCAATCTCACTCATTCTAATAGGAGCATCATTGATTACTACATTGGTCCATGTTTTTCCTCCATTGGAATCACAGGTAAGTGCTGAGTACATAGATGCACCTTCAAGCGCCACTTTAGGACATGGAGAGTCATTCTTCTTGAGTTTAATCCCACCAGACTTGAGAGTAAACAAGCTTGATTGGTTTCTCTTCCTGACATGTCTTTTCTTGGCCTTCTTGTGCCCTGGTAGCAGCACCATCCTTCCATTCTTACTGTGCATATCCTTGAGAGCAGGCTTCCTTTCCCTTGTAAAGAGAGTATGTGATATTTGTTCTCTTTGAACAAGTGCACACATCCCATCTAGGTTAGGAAGTTTATCTTCTCTTAGAACATGCTTGATTAACTGGCTGTAGGATGGACTTAGATTCAAGAGAAGGCTGAAGACCTTGTCTTGTTCATACCTGATACAAGCCTAAGCTATCAAAGGTTGTATGATCCTTAGTACAAGAGAAGGAGCCGATCTGCACAAGGGGTGACTCGTTTGGATTGATCTAATCAACCAAAAGAATCTGGACAGAAGTAACTTGATGGATTGAAGTGCACCACACGAGGAATGGAGGGTCTCGTGGTACAACACAAGGTTTCTCTAGGCCGTGGAGGTACTGGTCTCACAAGGCAGAGAGAAGGGAGGCGAATTCTAGAGAGGGAATTCTAGGGTTTCCGAAGAAAAGGTTTTCTGTTTATTCCAGACTTGCCAAAGAAAGGGGGCGTGCAAAACTATAAATAGGACTAAAGGAACAGGCTCCTTTAGGTCGAAAATAAAAACTATAGTTTAAAAAAGGAAATATAAGAAAATGACATAATTCGTCATAACCTTGGACCGAAATAGCATCTAGGAATTATGTGAAGCAGATTGTGGCCTCGTTAAAACCCTTCCTCCGTAAAACCCACTGGGACAAAACCAAGAGCAAGGAAAAGAGCACACACAAGGAGCTTGGCCTAGTTACTTGATCAGTCCAAGAGTCTTGCTAGGCAAGTTGGTCTTCTATGGAAATGATCATCAGATTGTTGTGGCTGTGGTTCGGAATGAGTGGCCAGGGATCTCCTCTTGATGCTTTGGTATGTTCATCCGGTCCATCACCCTTCAAGGTTGGCTCTCCCATCTTCAGGGCATCCATCTTGGTGCTATCATCGGTAGCTTCTTTAGTGGTGTTAACCTGTTCAAGATCAGAAGCAAGTATCATGCTCTCATTAAACTTATGTTGAAGTATCTTAGCTCTTTGTCTGGTTATAGCTCCCTTGTATACGGTTGGTACTGGCACTTCTTGAACCGTATCTGAGATTTTGATAGAATAAGAGTATAATAACCGAGAGTAAGAGAGAAAGAGTGATAGATTGAGAGATTAGAAGAGAGTCTGCTCGATGTTCATGATGAACTCGAGAGAGAGAAGAGAGAACCGCAAGAGAAAGAAATGATTTGCTTGATTGATTATTCTGAGAGGAGATACAAATATATAGGCAGTGATTTAGGTTTACAACGGATACAAAAGCAAAGGTTATGAAGAGGGAGACGTGGCCGGTCAAGGGAAGAGGCGCGCCTGGTTTGAACTTGTGGATGAGGGTGCGAGATGCTTTTGGCATCTTGACCAGATGCCTTCTCCTTTCCAGCATTGGACAGGCTGTCTTGGTCAAGCTTGACCCCTTATCCGCGAGCCACTTCTTTACCGATTTACCAACAAGTTAACCTTCTTCCTTTTCACCCACCAAGGTTATCTTCTTCCTTCTGCCTTTTGACCCAAGTCTCGGCCATGGATGTACGGACCATGAGTTGTACGGATCTGTACAACTTGACCCGGAATTTTCACAAGACCAAAATGTGATTTGGTCGAGTTTAAAGTAATTTGGGTCGAGTGGTCCGTACGGTCAGTCGTACAGTCCGTACGGTCCGTACCGTCCGTACACTTACCCCAAATTTGCACAACCTTCCCTTTGATCCCAAAATCCATCCTAAACCCTTTAAACCTCCTCTTTTTATTACCTCCGATCAACACTCCCCCTCAAGCTTGACCATGTGGAATAAGTCAAGCTTGGAATGCTATGAGATCCCCCTCATTAAAAACCTCACCAAAGAGAAAACCCTTTGGGATAAAACCCTTTGATGAGGGAAAAAGAGTGGAGACCCCATAGCGAGGGGATTAGTTGTCTGGTATGAGGTCAATGAGTCCTAATCTGGTATGAATAGACTCAATGACCTTCTGCCTTGCAGCCTTAGTGAAGACATCCGCCAACTGATCATCACTCCTTGTGTAACATGGCAAGATCTCTCCAAGACCAATCATTTGCCTCACCTTGTGGCAGTCAACCTCAATGTGCTTGGTTCTTTCATGGAACACCGAGTTGGTTGCAATGTGAATAGCCGCTTGGTTATCACAATGCATAGTCATGGGTGTGGCTTGCTCTACTCCTAGATGCTTCTGTGAGATTTATGTTAGAATGAGAGATTTAGAAGTAGTTTACTGCTCGAGAATGAAGAACATGAAGAACAAGAGTGAGAGAGAGAGAGAGAGAGATTTCAAAATTCAAAGAGAGAGAAGGATAGAAATGATTTCCTTGCTTTGTTTGGTTCTCAGGATGCTTACATAAATAGAAAAATAATTTAACTAAGAAATAAATAAACTAATGAGCCTGAACAAGGCAGAAGGCACCTCCAGCTTTAGGTGATAGTGACTGGTCTTTGTGTGGTCCTGACTCTCTCTCCTCTGATCCAAACCTTAACCCCACATGTGACCTCTCTTCTGTCTTGACTCCAATGGATCCTTGCAGTTACTAGAGGCCAGACAGATATTTAAAATAGTCTTCCCAGTCAAGATATCCTCTTTTGTGCCTTGTAAGTCAAGTTAGGTCTTAGGAGTCCAAAGTGTAAGGACCAGTTAACTCTTGATCATCCAGAACACTCTTCTTGCCTTGATCTCCTAATTCTTGCCATTCACTTCTTCATGTAAACACTCCCCCTCAAGCTTGACCATGTGGAACAAGTCAAGCTTGGAAGCCATGAAGCATTCCCTCATTAAAACCTCAGCTAGGTAAAACCACATGGGAGAAAAACCAAGCCAAGGAAAAAGAGTAGAACACTTCATGGAGGAGAGATCAGTGACATGTGAGGTCTATGAGCCCAAGCTTTGGATGAATGAACTCACAGACCTTAGTACTCGCAGCCTTTGTGAAGATATCAGCTAGCTGGTCTTCACTTCTTGTGTAGCAAGGTAAGATGATCTTCTGCTCCACAGCTTGTCTTACCTTGTGACAATCCACCTCAATATGTTTAGTCCTCTCATGAAAGACTGAATTGCTAGCAATGTGTATTGCAGCCTGGTTATCACACTGCATAGTTATTGGTGTTGTGGTCTCAACTCCCAAATCCTTAAGCAGTCCTTTGATCCAGATTAGCTCACTTGTAAGCTTTCTCATGGCTCTATATTCTGCCTCAGCACTTGAACATGAAACCACCTTTTGCTTCTTGCTCTTCCAAGTTACCAAGTTGCCTCCAATAAATGTGCAATAACCAGTAGTTGATCTCCTATCAACCCTATCTCCAGCCCAGTCAGCATCACAGTAGCCTACTATCTCAGTACTCTTGTTGCAACCCATCCAAACTCCTTGCCCTGGTGCTTCTATCAAGTACCTCAGAATCCTTTCCACCATGTTCCAATGGTGAATCTTAGGAGCTTGCATATGCTGGCTCACTTGGTTCACTGCAAAGCACACATCTGGTCTTGTGATAGTGAGATATATGAGTTTTCCCACCATCCTTCTATAGTGCTTCACATCTTCATATGCCTTATCTTCAATCTCCCCCTCACGCATCACTTTGTACCCCTCCTCTAGAGGTATTTTAGCAGCTCTACCACCAAGATCTCCAGCTTCCTTTAATACATCAAGAGTGTATTTCCTTTGGGACATAAACAGTCCCTCCTTGGATCTACACATCTCAATCCCTAGAAAATATTTGAGTTCTCCCAAATCCTTGATATCAAATGTTGCCTTGAGAAAAGATTTGGTGGAGCTGATCCCCTCTTTATCACTGCCTGTGATAATGATATCATCCACATAAATGAGGATCACAATGATCCCTTGCTGGTTGGTGAGAGTAAACAAGGTGTGATCAGCCTCAGATTTCACAAACCCTCTTCCATTAAGGGTTGTGCTATGTTTGTGATACCAGGCTCTTGGAGATTGCTTCAGACCATAGATTGCTTTCCTAAGCCTCAAGACATTGCCTGGTTTAACCATGCCTTCCATACCAGGTGGTGGACGCATGTATACCTCATCTTCTAGCTCTCCTTGTAGGAATGCATTCTTGACATCCATTTGCCAAAGATCCCATTCCAAATTCACAGCAAGAGAGAGCAAAATCCTTATGGTGTGAAGCTTTGCCACTGGTGCAAAGGTTTCAAGATAGTCCTCACCATATACTTGAGTGTAGCCTCTTGCTACCAGCCTGGTCTTCTTTCTCTCAGGTTTCCCATTAGCTAAGTACTTAATTATGAACAGCAGCATGCTTGTTACTGCCTTCTTGCCTTTGGGAAGTTCAGTTTCAAACCAGGTTCCATTCTTCTCCATAGCACCCATCTCATCTCCTACTGAATCTCTCCATTCCTTAATTGCCATAGCCTCTTCATATGTCCTTGGTATGTAGGCCTCATCAAGGTTAGTGATGAAGGCATGATGATCCATAGGATACTGAGCTAGGGAGCATGTTGCTTGAGTAGGATGGGCAACTGCTTGAGAGTTGAAATAAACCCTTGTGTTGGTCCAATTAGAAGCAGGTTTTCTGAGCCTAGTACTCCTCCTTAGTACTGGTGGTGTTACTTCTTCTGGAACAGCTTCTGCATCATCTGAGGACTGACCCTCATTTACCACAGATTCCTCTTGTTCTTGTTGCTCAGCTTGGCCATGAATTCTTGCTGAGTTTTCTGGTTGTGTTGGCTCAGCAGTATTGTCCCCCACATGGTCAAGGTGAGGAACCACCTGAACCTCAACTTCATCATTGCTGGAACCAGTTTCAGTCTCCACCCTTTTATCAGCTTCTGGTGTAGACCCTTTTGGTTCAGGTTCCATTCTTGCTTCAGGCATACTTACCCCAAGGCTTTCCATCACTCTCCTAAGATTGCTTGCTCTATCAGAAGCTGATTGAGATAGGTTCTCTAGATCCTCCCAACTCTTATCATTGTAGTATCCTCTTGATTCTACAAACTTAACATCTCTAGACACCATGACTCTCCTAGTCTCTGGTTCATAGCATTTGTAACCCTTCTGGTTTGGGGAGTATCCAATGAGCATTGCCCTTGTACTTTTTGCTTCTAATTTGTTCCTTTGTTCACCTGGTATTAATACAAAACAAAGACACCCAAACACACGCATATGGTCAATAGATGGTCTGGTTTTGTTGAGTACCTCAAATGGTGAGTGATCTTGGAGAACTCTGGTGGGAATTCGATTGATCAAATAACATGCTGTCAAGACTGCATCTCCCCAAAACCTTTTTCGCACACTTTTATGAAACATCATGCTTCTGGCCACCTCCATTAGGTGCCTATTTTTCCTCTCAGCCACCCCATTTTGTTGTGGTGTGTAAGGGCAGTTGGTTTGATGTATCACCCCATGCTGAGCCAAGTATTGCTTGAAAGCTTGACTAGTGTATTCTCCACCATTATCAGACCTGAGGATCTTCAACTTGGCATTGAAATGGGTGAGGACATCGTTATGGAAGTTCTTGAATGCCTCCAGCACCCTGTCTTTTGACTGAATCAGAGTCACCCATGTGTATTTGGACTTCTCATCAATGAAGGTGACAAAATACTTGTGATTCTCTCTAGACATACAAGGCACTGTCCACACATCAGAGTGAATCAGGTCGAAACTCTTCTCATAGATAGTGCTAGACCTTGGAAAGACTGTTCTACAATGCTTCCCGAAGATGCAGGCTTCACAATCATCATTCTGAACCACCATACCCGGAAACATCAAGTGTAAAGCTCTAGTGTGAGGATGTCCCAATCTGGAGTACCATATGATGCTCTCAATCCCATTAGAAGTACTGACTAGGCAATGAGCAGGAGATGCTCCAGAAACCTTAGTCTTTTCTAGGTGATATAGTTCCTGATGGCTGTACCCTTTTCCAATTACCTGCCCTGTCTTCAGGTCTTGAAATTCAACCTCATCTGGTCTAAAAAGAACTTGACAATTCAGGTCCACGGTTGCCCTTTTAACTGATAGCAAGTTTGATGTAAACTGAGGCATATATAAGGCAGTGGATTCTCTATCACACAGCCTAAGGTTCCCTATCCCTTCTATCTTAACCTTATCACCATTTGCTATAAGCACATTCCCTGAGGCAGGTTTGATATTACTAACCAGGTTCCTATCACTAATCATGTGATGGCTAGCTCTTGAA
This sequence comes from Moricandia arvensis, assembly GCA_905132765.1. NCBI lineage: Eukaryota > Viridiplantae > Streptophyta > Magnoliopsida > Brassicales > Brassicaceae > Moricandia > Moricandia arvensis. The sequence goes on along the minus strand of CAJHQP010004636.1, from coordinate 25,291 downwards.
TCAATAATGATGGGTTTAGAGTCAGGATAATATTTACCAACCTCCTTGGGTGAGATAAGGGCCTTGGCAGCTTTTATAAAGGAATCAAATTCTCTTCTGGTCACTGGACTATCAGAATTGGTCGCCCCTGCCATACTCCTCCATGTTCCTCCTTCATTAGAATCACCACAGAGTGCTGAATACATGGTTCTTCCTGTAATTACTTGATGCTCAAACTCCTTGAGCTTAAATGTACTTGACTGGCTTCCTAGGGAACTTGGAAGCTTCCTTTCTTGAATGATATAATTTATCAGACTATTGCAGGGTGAATCCAGGTTTAGGAGAAGACTGAAAACTTTGTCTTGCTCATAGACAGCTTGAAGACTCTCCCATAGATTCCCATAAACATTTTGAAGCTTCTCCCATAAACTCTTGGCGGTTCTGAGGTGATAATGATCCTCCAAGATTTGTTCAGACAGAGAGCTGTGTATAATTCCAAGTGTTTGCTGTTCCTCTTGAACCCACTTGTCTTCATGCTTTAGGCAAGTAGCCTGACTGTCCTCTTGAGCCATCCTCTTTGAAGTTTCAGCCTCCATGATATGGCTGTCCCAAAGTCCATGACTTCCCAAGGTAACTCTGGCCACTCTTGACCATAAAAGATAGTTAGGACCCTCTAGGGTCACTAGAATGATATTCTCCTTCTTCATTTTCTTGGTCGAAATCATCTTTTCCATTTCTGGCAATTTCTGGAGCTGGAATGATGAACAGCTGAAGAACAAGATGAACTTTGCCAAAAATAGAAATAAAAAACTCAGAGATTTAGTGGAAGAAAGAAAAGAGAATAAGAAGAATTAGGTCTCAAGAACATACTGCTCTGATACCATGTGAGTTTTATGTTAGAATGAAATATTTAGAAGTAGTTTACTGCTGGAGAATGAAGAACATGAAGAACAAGAGAGAGAGAGAGAGAGAGAGAGAGAGAGACAGAGAGAGGGATTTCGAAATTCAAAGAGAGAGAAGGATAGAAATGATTTCCTTACAGAAATGGTTCATGTGAGGGTTACATTTATAGAGAGAGGACAAAGCAAAATAATAAACAAATAAAGAACCAGACAAATAAAGAACTAATAAACTATTCTTATGCTCTTCTGCCTTGGACAAAAGTGGGGGGGGACCAAAGACCAAGCAGATGGGAGAAAGAGACCTCAATGGTTGGGAGCCTAATCCCACACGTGACTCCTTGCTGTTCTCCACTCCCTTAGTTCCTTGGTGACCAGAATAAGTCTTCTTAGTTAGGTAAGTTCGTTTTTGGTTCCTCCTGGTCCCTTTGCCTACCTTGTACTCCAAGTTAAGTCACTTGTACGGACAGACTTGTCCCACAAGTTTGTACGGACATACATGATCCACAAGCTTCCCTTGATTAGTTCTGCTTCTGTTATTTGAAATGTCCTCTCATTCTTTCTAACTTCATGTCGCCATTTCCTTTCCTTATTGGCTTCATGTCAACACAACATGGCCCTATACTCAGCCTCAGCACTCGAACAAGATACCACTTTCTTCTTCTTGCTTTTCCAAGTAACCAAGTTCCCACCAATGAAGGTGCAATAACCTGTTGTAGACTTCCTATCTGCTCGATCTCCTGCCCAATCCGCATCACACTATCCTACCACCTCAGTACTTTTGTTGCATCCCATCCACACTCCTTGATCAGGTGATCCATTCAGGTAACTTAGGATCCGTTCCACCATCCTCCAGTGATGTTCCCTTGGTTCTTGCATGTGCTGACTCACCTGGTTCACAGCAAAACATATATCAGGACGGGTAATGGTCAAGTATATTAACTTACCAACCATCCTTCTATAGAGTTTAGGATCTTCAAGGTATGGACTGTTCTCTATCTCCCCCTCTCGTGGTACTTTGTACCCATCCTCCAATGGCATTTTTGCTATCTTCCCACCAAGTTAACCTGCATCTCTCAAAAGATCAAGGGTGTATTTTCTTTGGGACATGAACAAGCCTTCCTTGGATTTACATATCTCAATTCCAAGGAAGTATTTCATCTCCCCTAGGTCTTTAATTTCAAACACAGATTTTAGATAGTCTTTAGTATCTTGTATACCTGCTTTGTCACTCCCGGTTATGATGATGTCATCAACATAGACCAGAAGGACAATGATACCTGAGGTTGTGATGAGGGTGAAGAGAGTGTGGTCGTGATCAGTCTTCTTGAAACCTTTCCCATTGAGAGTTGTGTTCAACTTGGTGTACCATGCTCTAGGAGATTGTTTTAGACCATATATGGCCTTCTTCAACCTCAGAACGTTTCCATCTTTAACCAAGTGCTCAAGACCAGGAGGGGGAAGCATGTACACCTCATCTTCTAGCTCTCCTTCAAGAAAGGCATTCTTCACATCCATTTGCCAAAGACCCCATTCTAAGTTCACTGCAAGGGAGATAACTATCCGAATAGTATGAAGCTTGGCAACTGGAGCAAAGGTATCAATGTAGTCTTCTCCATATGTTTGAGTGAAACCTCTTGCCACCAGTCTTGTCTTTTTCCTTTAAACCTTCCCGTTTGGAAGATACTTGATAGTGAAGATCCATCTGCTGGTCACAGCCTTCTTCCCTTTTGGTAGTTTACTCTCAAACCAAGTATCATTTTTAATCATTGCATCTGCTTTAGCTCCAACTGATTCCTTCCACTCTTTGTCTTGCATAGCTTCTTCATAGGATCTTGGTAAATGACTCTCATCCAAACTGATCATAAAGGCTTTGTGCTCTTCTGGGTAATGAGTTAGATTGCAAACAGCTTGGGCAGGATGAGCAACTGCTTGAGCATTATAGTATACCCGGTTGTTGATCCAGTTGGATGGAGGGTTTCTAACCCTTGTACTCCTTCTCAAAGGTTGAACTTCTTGAGCTGCTTCTGGTTGAGCCTCCTCGACCTCTTCTTCTTCATGGTTTCCATCTCTAGCTTCTTCATCACCTTGATCCACACCTTGATCATGTGTCGAACCTGATTCTTCATCATACTGCTCCTCTGGTTCATTTCCCCCCTCATGATCAAGGTGGGGTTCTTGTCCATTAGCCGTGGGAAGACCTTCTTGTTGTTGTCCTCCTCCACTCCTTGGATCCTGAGATAAATTAATCCCAAGATTCTCCAATATTATCCTCAAGTTGGCTGCCTTATCAGAAGCCAAATCCTTGAGTTCTGCTTGGTTCTTCTCCTCATAGAACCCTCGTTCTTCCACGAACTTCACATCTCTAGACACCACTACCCTTCTGGTTGCTGGATCATAACACTTGTACCCTTTCTGAGTTGGTGGGTAACCAATAAACATCCCCTTTGTGCTCTTGGCCTCCAACTTGTTCCTTAGCTCCCCCGGTTTATGAACAAAACAGAGGCAACCAAAGACCCTGATATGATCTAAGGCTGGTCTATGCTTGTTCAATATCTCAAAGGGTGATTGGTCTTCAAGAACCTTAGTTGGTGTTCGGTTGATCAGATAACAAGCAGTAGCCACATCATCACTCCAAAACCTCTTTGGCACATTATCTTGGAACATCATGGACCAAGCAACTTCCATAAGGTGCCGGTTCTTCCTTTCAGCAACTCCATTCTGTTGTGGGGTGTAAGGACAGCTCGTTTGGTGAAGAATACCATGCTTGGATAGATGTTGCTTGAAGGCTTGACTTGTATACTCCCCACCATTATCTGATCGAAAAATTTCCAGCTTAGCATTGAAATGGTTAGTCACATATGCCTGAAAATTTCTAAATGCATCAAGCACTCTATCCTTAGATGGAATCAAGGTTATCCAGGTGTATTTAGACTTCTCATCTATGAATGTGACAAAGTACATATGGTTCTCCCTAGATAAGCAAGGTGCAGTCCAAATATCCGAGTGTATTAAATCAAAGCAGTGATCATAGATAGTTGAAGACTTTTGAAACACAGTTTTACAATGCGTGCCTAAGATACAAGCTTCACAATCATTATTCTCAAACATAACACCTGGAACCATAAAGCTTAAAGCTCTAACATGAGGATGTCCTAGTCTAGCATGCCACAAAGCATTCTTATTCAAACCGGAAGCAGAAACAGAAGTAAAGGAACAACTATGATCAGGTAAAGAAGTAAGCTCCTCAAGCAAGTAAAGGTCTCCTTTTGTAACTCCTTTCCCAATCAACCGAATGCTCTCAATATCCTGAAACTTCACGTCATTAGGGCTAAAGATCACATTGCATTGCAAATCATTTGTACATTTCTTAACTGATAACAAGTTTGAAGTAAACTCAGGCATGTATAAGCATCTAGATTCTTTATCAAACAGTTTAAGCTTGCCTATACCCCTTATTGGAATTCTATCACCATTAGCTATCATAACATGTCCATGCGCAAGTTCAATATCTCTAATCAGACTAGTATCACTAATCATATGATGAGATGCACCTTAATCAACTATCAACGGTTTAGACATGTTACAAGCACTATGAGATAAACCAGCATTCTTAGAGTGAGTATAAGCATCAGTTTTATCATGAGTACTAGCAATCTTAGATGCACCAAAAGAATACCCCCTGAGGTTACCAAAAGTGTTACCATTGTCCTTGAGCATCTTGATGAGAGCATCCATTTCTGATCGGCGGATGAACTCATGCTCGTTTGGGCGGTTGGTTTGAGCCGTGTAGGTCACCAGGGCTTTGTTCTCACCACCTTCAGTCTCCTGTGCCCAATTGGATGGCCCGACTCCACCCCCGTCCTTGCTGATCACTCCCTCCATAGCTCACATTCGCTCTTGCATCTCTGTCCTTCATGAACTTGGCTGGCTTTAGGTGAGGATGGAGGATCCAGCATTGATGCTTCTTATGACCTTGTCTCTTACAATGGTCACAATTGCCATTGAACCTCCTTTCTTCAAAGCGATTCACCTTGTTGGCTTGAGGTACCTCAGCTTGGTTAGCCAAGGTAAGCTCCCCCTTTCCTCCAAATAGGCCCAACGATCCTTGCTCCTTTTGAATCTGTGCACAGACTTCCTCCAAGGTGGGTAGCTTCTCTGCTCGCAAGATGTGTTTCACCAGATCATTGTAGCTAGAGTTAAGAGTCAGGAGCAAGCCAAAGACTTTATCTTGCTCCCTTATCTCATTAAGCTCAGCTGGATCAGTTGTGCTTGGCCTCAACATCTCGAGTTCAGACCACAAAGCTCTGAACTTTCCAAGGTGCTTTGTGAACTCCATGTCTTCTTGAGCTAGACTGTTGATGGCTCGCTTGATCTCAAAGACACGAGTAAGGTTTGAGATGTTACCATACACCTTCTGGAGAGTGTCCCACAGGTCCTTTGCCTTCTCACAGTAGCTGTATGCCTCTAGGATAGACGGATCTAGAGAGCTTTGAAGGATAGACATCACTGTGTTGTCTTCATGGATCCACTTCACTTCATCACATACGACAACCTCCTTGTCGCCTTCACGAGTAATGAGCTTTGGAGCCTCATCCTCAAGGATGTGGTTCCACAAACCCTTACTCCCCACTGCTGTCTTCACCACACGAGACCATATGAGATAGTTTCCCCCCCTTAAGTATCACTGGAATCATGGTTGTTTTGTTACTTTCCATCTTGAAGGTTTACGGAATGAAAAAGGTGTTCTTGAGTGTACTTCGTGAGAGATGAAATCAAAACCCAGATTTACGAGAACCTGGCTCTGATACCATGAAAGAATGAACCGAAACAGAGAATAAACGGATAGAATAGAGTTTGAGAGAGACTAGAAGAGATTTGGAGACTAAAAGATTGAGACTTGGTTAAGAAACCATTTCGAGATGAAAAACACTAAGAACACTAGAGAGAAATAAGAGAGACTCGAAAAATATTACTTGATTGATTAATGAGGGGAGTTACAAATATATAGGGAAGGTTATGGCTATGCTTAACGGATACAAGATAAGGTTTCAACATAAGCATGTGGAGTCAATGGTCTTAGGCGCGCCTAATTCAAATACTTGGCCAGGAAGCTCTACACGCTTGATTCCTTTGGCATCTTGACTAGATGCTTTAGGCCAGCCTGTCCAGACGCGGAGGTAACCTTATCCTTAAGGTTCAATGCACTTGGACACACGGAAGAGAAGAGGGAAGCTTATTCGCGAGGAGGTAACTTCTGAGATTTTACCCGGAGTAACTTTGGTCGACCCAAACTTACTTTTGGTCGACCATGGTTGTACGGACTTGTACGGACCACATGTACGGCCTTGTACGGACCACTTGTACGGCCTTGTACGGACACCTCCAAACTTCTTCCTCTCCACTCCATAAGTCTTTTCCAGCCTTCCTAATAGATCATAACTCCATCTCTTATTCGGTTTAACAGTGGACTCAAGATGATATGATGGTGCTTACCATGATCCAAGGGTCTCTAGATCCACCCATTCTGGAGGCATACAGCTACTGCGACACACCAAAGGACCTGTGGGAGACACTCCAGAAGATCTATGGTAACACCTCCAATCCGAGCCGGGTGTTTGAGCTCAAGAGAGCCATAAAAACTCTCGTTCAAGAAGATGTTGAGTTCACCAAACACTTGGGTAAGTTTAAGTCCTTGTGGTCCGAACTGGAGATGCTTAGACCCAACACAACGGATCAAGACACTCTCATGGAGAGGCGTGAACAAGATCAGGTGTTTGGGTTAATGTTGACTCTGAATCTAGCCTTCAACGATCTGATCAAACACATACTGAGGTCCCCAAAGCTCCCAACTTTGGAGGAAGTATGTGCTTAGATCCAAAAAGCGGAAGGGTCCTTGGGGTTGTTCGGTGGTAAGGGGGAACTGTCCCTGGCCAACCAAGCTGAGGCTGTCCAAGCTAACAAAGCTATGTACAGGCCTGATGAAAGAAGAGGAGGTGAGGAAAGGAGGTTTGGAGGCAACTGTGATCACTGCAAGAAGCCGGGTCATAAGAGGAGCCAGTGTTGGATACTCCATCCCCATCTCAAGCCGGCCAAGTTCATGAAGGACCGTGATGCTAGATCTCACCTTTCAACTGAAGCAAGTGAAGCTGGTGGTTCATCCGGAGCTGGTTCAACCACTCGTGAAGGAGAAGGAAAGGCCTTGACATCTCACCACACTCCCTTGAAGAGCATGGACCATGAGCTAATCAGGAGGTCCGACATTGATGCCCTCATCAAAGCTCTCAAGGAGAATGGTAACGTATCTGGTAACCCTCTAGGGTACTCCTATGCTGCTCATAGATTACTTAGTATCCCTGATCATTTGACAACTGAAAATGACTCTCATATTGCTACATCTAGGTTGCTTAAGAACCATGATCATTTAGAAAATTAATCACCTAGTTCCTATCATGCTCATAACACTAGTAAGCCTCTAGTTGTTGATTCAGGAGCCTCTCACCATATGATTAGTGATGATAAGTTGATAAAAGACATAGAACCTGCTCATGGTCATGTAATGATTGCTAATGGTGATAGAATAGCAATAAGAGAAATCGTCAAGTTAAACCTATTTGATAAGGAGTCTAAAGCCTTTTACATGCCTGAATTCACATCTAATATTTTGTCAGTAAAGAGATGCAACACTGATTTGCATTGTAATGTCATATTCAGTCCTAATGATGTGAAGTTTCAGGATATTGAGAGCCATAAGTTGATCGGAAAGGGAGTAACAAAAGGAGATCTTTATATGCTTGAAGACACTATCCCTAGTCCGGATTTTAAATACTCGTTTAGTTCTACTTCTGTGTTGAATAATGATGCATTGTGGCATGCTAGAGTAGGTCACCCTCATGTTAGAGCTTTAAGTTTAATGTTACCAGGTGTCATGTATAAGAATAATGAATGTGAAGCATGTATCTTGGGTAAACATTGTAAGGCAGTTTTTCCAAAATGTACAACTCTTTATGAAAAGTGTTTTGATCTTGTGCATTCAGATGTGTGGACTGCTCCTTGTTTGTCTAGGGAAAAATACAAGTACTTTGTTACATTCATTGATGAAAAATCGAAATACACATGGGTAACACTCATTCAAACTAAGGATAGAGTGCTTGATGCATTTAGAAATTTTCAGGCTTATGTGACTAACCATTACCATGCCAAGATTAAAATTTTCAGGTCTGATAATGGTGGTGAGTTTACAAGCCTTGCATTCAAGAAACATCTAGCTCAACATGGGATCCTTCACCAAACAAGCTGCCCTTACACGCCACAACAAAATGGAGTGGCTGAGAGGAAGAATAGGCATCTTATGGAGGTGGCTCGGTCAATCATGTTCCAGTCCAATGTCCCCAAAAGGTTTTGGAGTGATGCGGTGATGACTGCTTGCTACTTGATCAATAGAACACCTACCAGAGTTCTAGATGACAAGGCACCTTTTGAAGTTCTAAACAAGGAGAAGCCGGCCTTAAGTCATCTAAAGGTGTTTGGGTGTCTATGCTTTGTTCTGGTTCCCGGGGAGATGAGGAACAAACTGGAACCAAAGAGCACAAGGGCAATGTTCATTGGCTACTCTACAACTCAGAAGGGCTACAAGTGTTTTGATCCAAAGACAAGACGAGTTCTGGTGTCTAGGGATGTGAAGTTTGTGGAGTCAAGAGGTTACTATGAAGAGAAGAGTTGGGATGATTTGAAGGATCTATCCCAAGCATCTGATAAGGCAACAAGTCTTAGGATCATTCTTGAGGGTCTTGGGATCAATACAACCCAGGATCAGAGGAGGCAAGAAGGGCATGACACTCATGAAGCTGAAGATCAAACTCACCATGATCATGAAAGGGGAAATGGACCTGAGGCCGAAGTGGGTCAAGATGAGGAATACTCAGGAGATCATGATCAAGGTGAGACAGCAAGTGAAGAAGGAATTGAAGAAAACAATGGACCTGAAGGAGAAAGTCATGAGGAACCAGTGGAAGAAGCTCCACCTCTGAGGAGAAGTATGAGGGTGAGGAGAGACCCTTCAAACTGGGTTAACACTCGGGTGTACTACAATGCCGAAGCAGTAGCTCATCCAAGTCAGGTGGTATGCTCTTTTGCCAAGTTTCCAAAAGAGCATTGCGCTTTTATAACTTGCCTGGATGAAAGCCAATTGCCAAGATCATATGAAGAGGCTATGAAGGATGAGAAATGGAGAGCCTCAGTTGCGGATGAGGCTAATGCCATGATCAAGAATGAGACATGGTATGAAAGTGAGCTGCCTAAAGGGAAGAAAGCAGTAACCAGTATGTGGATATTCACCATCAAGTTCTTACCAATTGGGAAGATAGATAGAAGGAAGACAAGGCTAGTGGCTAGAGGGTTCACTCAAACATATGGAGAAGACTATCTTGACACATTTGCTCCAGTTGCTAAGCTCCATACCATTCGGATTGTTCTATCAGTGGCAACCAATCTGAAATGGGATCTTTGGCAAATGGATGTCAGGAATGCCTTTCTTCAAGGAGAACTTGATGATGAAGTCTACATGAAGCCTCCACCAGGTCTTGAGAGTCTTGTGAAACCGGGAAATATGCTGAGGTTGAAGAAAACTATCTATTGTCTAAAGCAGTCGCCTAGAGCTTGGTACAACAAGCTAAGCACTACTCTGAATGGGCGAGGCTTCAGGAAGTCTGAGTTAGATCACACTCTCTTCACTCTCATCACAACCTCAGGTATCATTTTCCTTCTGGTCTATGTTGATGACATCATCATAACCGGGAGTGACAAAGCAGGTATACAAGATACTAAAGACTATCTAAAATCTGTGTTTGAAATTAAAGAGTTAGGGGAGATGAAATACTTCCTTGGAATTGAGATATGTAGATCCAAGGAAGGCTTGTTCATGTCCCAAAGAAAATACACCCTTGATCTTTTAAGAGATGCAGGTAAACTTGGTGGGAAGATAGCAAAAATGCCATTGGAGGATGGGTACAAAGTACCACGAGAGGGGGAGATTGAGAACAGTCCATACCTTGAAGATCCTAAACTCTATAGGAAGATGATTGGTAAGTTAATATACTTGACCATTACCCATCCTGATATTTGTTTTGCTGTGAACCAGGTGAGCCAGCACATGCAAGAACCAAGGGAACATCACTGGAGGATGGTGGAACGGATCCTAAGTTACCTAAATGGATCACCAGGCCAAGGTGTATGGATGGGGTGCAATGATTGCACTGAAGTGGTGGGGTACTGTGATGCAGATTGGGCAGGAGATAGAGCTGATAGGAAGTCGACCACCGGCTATTGTACCTTTATTGGAGGAAACCTGGTCACTTGGAAAAGCAAAAAGCAGAAGGTGGTCTCTTGTTCGAGTGCTGAGGCTGAGTATAGGGCCATGCTGAAGCTGACAAATGAATTGGTGTGGATCAAAGGGATACTGAACCATCTAGGAGTAGAGCCAGCCACACCCATGACTATGCATTGTGATAACCAAGGGGCTATCCACATTGCAACCAACTCGGTGTTCCATGAAAGAACCAAGCACATTAAGGTCGATTGCCACAAGGTGAGGCAAATGATTGGTCTTGGTGAGATCTTACCATGTTACACAAGGAGTGAGGATCAGTTGGCGGATGTCTTCACTAAGGCAGCAAGGCAAAAGGTCATTGAGTCTATTCATACCAGATTATGACTCATTGACCTCATACCAGACAACTAATCCCCTCGCTATGGGGTCTCCACTCTTTTTCCCTCATCAAAGGGTTTTATCCCACAAAGGGTTTTCTCTTTGGTGAGGTTTTTAATGAGGGGGATCTCATAGCATTCCAAGCTTGACTTGTTCCACATGGTCAAGCTTGTGGGGGAGTGTTGATCTGAGGTAATAAAGAGAGGAGGTTTAGGATGGAATTTGGGATCAAAGGGAAGGTTGTGCAAATTTGGGGTGAGTGTACGGACGGTACGGACCGTACGGACTGTACGGCCGACCGTACGGACCACTCGACCCAAATCACTTTAAACTCGACAAAAACACATTTTGGTCTTGTGCAAAAACCGGGTCAAGTTGTACGGATCCGTACAACTCAAGGTCCATACATCCATGGCCGAGACTTGGGTCACAAGGCAGAAGGAAGGAGATAACCTTGCTGGGTAAAAAGGAAGAAGAGAAAACCTTGCTGGGTAAAAAGGAAGAAGGTTAACTTGATGGTTACTCAGTAAGAAGGAGGCTCGCGGATAAGGGGTCAAGCTTGACCAAGACAGCCTGTCCAAGGCTGGAAAGGAGAAGGCATCTGGTCAAGATGCCAAAAGCATCTCACACCCTCATCCACAAGTTCAAACCAGGCGCTCCTCTTCCCTTGACTGGCCACGTCTCCTCCCTTATCGCCCTTCCTTTTGTATCCGTTGTAAACCTAAGTTGCACTCTATATATTTGTAACCTATCTCTGATTAATCAATCAAGCAAACCATTTCTTTCTTTTCCGTTTCTCTCTACTCTCTCTCGTGTTCATCATGAACATCGAGCACACTCTCTTCTAATCTCTCAATCTTTCACTCTTTCTCTCTTACTCTCGGTTCATCTACTCGTATTCTCTCAAAATCTCAAAGGTCTCTATGAACTCAACCCATCTTGCGTGTCTCTTGCTAAGCTTACTCTGCCCTTTTAGGTACTTTAGGGACTCATGATCAGTGTGGATGACAAACTCCTTGGGCCACATGTAATGCTGCCATGTTTGCAAGGCCCTCACCAAGGCATAGAGTTCTTTGTCATATGTAGCATAGTTGAGAGTAGCTCCTCCAAGCTTCTCATTGAAGTAGGCTATGGGTTTCCTATCCTGCATCAACACAACACCAATTCCAATTCCTGAGGCATCACATTCTATTTCAAAAGTTTTTGTAAAGTCAGGAAGCATAAGAAGAGGTGATTGAGTAAGCTTCTCTTTTAGGCATTGGAAAGCCTTCTCTTGTGCTTCTTCCCACTTGAATCCGACATCCTTCTTTATCACTTTAGTCAAGGGAGCTGCAATGGTGCTAAAGTCTTTCACAAAACGCCTATAGAACTCAGCAAGCCCGTGGAAGCTTCTCACTTCTACTACTGAGGTTGGGCTCGGCCAGTCTTTGATGGCTTTGATCTTTTCTTCATCCACCTTAACTCCATCTGCACTCACAACAAAGCCAAGAAAAACCAAGTTATCCGTGCAAAAGGTGCACTTCTTCAAGTTTGCATAAAGCTTTTCATTTCTCAAAACATTCAGGACAGCCCTAAGATGTTCTAGATGCTCTTCTAAGTTCTTGCTATATACTAAGATGTCATCAAAGTATACAACAACAGAGATGCCTATGAATGATCTAAGAACGTGATTCATTAATCTCATGAATGTACTAGGTGCATTGGTTAATCCAAATGGCATAACTAACCAATCATATAATCCATGTTTAGTTTTAAATGCAGTCTTCCATTCATCTCCTTCTTTCATCCTAATCTGATGATAACCACTTTTTAAATCTATCTTAGAAAAGATGGAAGAACCATGCAATTCATCAAGCATATCATCTAGTCTAGGTATAGGGTGGCGATACTTCACTGTGATGTTGTTGATTGATCTACAATCAACACACATACGCCATGTACCATCCTTCTTAGGCACTAGGAGCACTGGTACAACACATGGGCTAAAACTCTCTCGGATATAGCCCTTCTCCATGAGTTCCTCTACTTGTCTTTGCAACTCCTTGGTCTCAACCGGGTTGGTTCTGTATGCTCGACGGTTTCGAAGTTTAGATCCTGGAACAAAGTCTATCTGGTGCTCAATCCCTCTCAAAGGAGGTAACCCAATGGGATTTTCCTCTAGAAATACATCTTGGAACTCCTGCAAAAGAGAAACCATTTCACTCGGATACACCGGTGTAGAATCTGTTAAGTTCAAAAGAGCTTCTTTAAACACAAGTACGATAGCAGAATGTTTTGAGTAAAGAGTTCTTTTGATATCACCCATGTTAGCATATAAGTTTGGCTACTTAGTTCCAGCCGGTTTAAGATCAATCTCCTTCTTCTTTTGGAGTTGAATCTGATCTTGTTGAACTTCCTTAGGTGTCAAGGGAACCAGGACAGTCTTGCGACCCTTGAACTCAAAGGAGTGCTTGTTGGTGAAGCCATCATGGATAACTCGGCGATCAGATTGCAAAGGTCTTCCAAGAAGTATGTGACCAGCTTCCATAGGCAACACATCACACAAGACTTCATCTTCATATCTTCCTATGGCTAAAGGAATGAGCACTTGACTTGAAACCTTCATGGTGCCTTCTTCATTCAGCCATTGTAGCCGGTAAGGTTTGGGATGCTTCTGAACCTTCAATCCCAACTTCTTGACCATTGTCTCACTAAAAGCATTTACACAACTGCCTCCATCAACTATGAGGCTGCATACTTTCCCTTGGACCAAGCACCGGGTATAGAATAGGTTCTCTCATTGCTCTAGCTCCTCAATCTTGGTTTGCAAGCTTAGAAGCCTTCTTGCCACTAAGAGCTTCCCCTGGACTGGTCCTTCTTCATGCTCCTCTTCACTCTCTTCTTGGTCAGACTCGGTGTTGTCATCTTCTGAGGCATACTCACCCATTTCCAGCAAGATCATGACTCTCTTGTTGGTACACTCATTGGCATAATGACCTTGTCCTTGGAACTTGAAGCACTTGACATCACGAACTCTGGAACTAGAAGCTTGAACCTTGCATGTGCCCTTGTCAAGAGCACTGCTTGGTTTGGTTTCTTCTCTTGGATATGACTTGTTGTCTTTCTGAAACGGTGTAGACTCCTTAGGATAAGGTGACTTCTCTTCCTTGGTGTTGTGTAACCGGTTAGAGCCATAGTGATTGCGTGAATGTCCCTTCCTCTTGAGCTGTTGTTCCACAAGGATAGCCTTGTGTAACATCTCTTCAAGCTCCACATAATGTTGCATCTCAACATTGTCTTGTATCTCTCGGTTTAAACCACACAGGAACCTTGACATGGTTGCTTCTCTATCTTCTGATATGCTAGCTCTTAGCATGAGCAACTCCATCTCCTGGTAGTACTTATCCACTGATCTTGAACCTTGAGTAAGCTTCCTGAGCTGGTGGTGCAAGTCTCTGTGGTAATGACTAGGAACAAACCTCTTGCGCATGATAGACTTCATCTCTGTCCAAGTCTCAACTGGTTCCTTTCCATTCCTTCTACGAGTTGTGATGTACTGGTCCCACCAACTTAGAGCATAGTCATAGAATTCAGTGGCAGCAATCTGAATCTTCTTGTGGTTTGTGTACTGCTTACACTGAAAGACTAACTCAATCTTCTTCTCCCACTCAAGGTAGGCATCCGGATCAGCTTTGCCATGGAATGGGGGTATCTTTATCTTCAAACCAGCAAGCTCATCTCCCTGGTTTGTCCTTCCTTCTTGTCCACGCCTATGTCTTCTTTGGTTTCGTCTTGAGGACGAACTGAGATGTTCATAGTCGTTGTCAGACTCCGCATAACCAGCATGCTCTTGTCGAGTTGCATGAGGTCTCTCTTCTCTCCTAGTCTCTCGGTTGGGAACTTGACTAGTAGCTCTTCTCACTTCTTCTCTGAACTCTCTCCGGATCTCACTGAGGTTGGTCCTCAACAACTCGGTCATGGTTGCTACCATATTCTGGTTCAGTTGAGCAGTCATGGCTTCCATGAGTAGCTTGTTCTTCCTGACGAGTTCAGCTTCTTCTTCAGACTTGGATCCCATTGCTTCCTGCACAAAGGAAAACAATATAACCAGTAAAAGTATTCTACGTAAACAAGAAAAGCAAAAAGGAAAAAGGTAAACACAAACTAAAGCTTGTTTTGCAAGACAAAAAGCAAAAAAGATAATCGGCTAAAAAAATGGAACTAGGGTTGCCGATTTCAAGCAAAAAGGAAATTCTTTAATCTTTTTCTAAACTTCTCTAAGGTGTTCTAGCAGCCTAAACAGCCTAAATCTACTCGTGTTCAAGATGATTAAGTTGATTAGCAGATGAAACAAAGAGATTTAAAGAGCAAAGAACTTATGTGGCTAGTTTATCTCTCTAGGGGGTCCGCAAGCAAAAAGGAAAAAGCTTAAAACCATGTCTAATCTCTATGAAATTCGAGAAGCCCTAATCAGATGAGATCTACTGCTTAACAAAGGTTTATTACTGATGAAACAAAAAGAAACAAGAGAGAACGAGTACTTCCCAAACAAAAGTTGCTCTGAAACCACTTGATGCGTCCCTAGGATGTTCTTTGGTTGATGGGGATGGATAGATTCTTGCAAGAAAGAATCAGAGACTCGAGTTCTTCAAGGTTTGTGGATCGATTGGTGACACAAGAGGGATGATAAGACTCTTGATACTCCTAGATGATTAGCTTGGATATGACAAACCAAGTAAACACCCTTAAGGTCTCTGGATATTACACACCAGAACTTGACAACTTTCTAGAGAGAGAGAGAGCCGTCAAGAGAGAAAATAACTCGTTGAATAAAAGGTTGCTTGAGTACAATAGGGTTAGGAGAACCCTTTAAATAAGAGAAACCAGAGAACATACTCTCTAGGGTTTCGAAAATAAGAAAAATGGAAAACTATAGTTTCAAATAACATAAGCTAAAAATGTAAATACTTCTATAGTCTTGGGCCGAGATAGAGCCTAAGTGATGTGTAAGACAAGTTGTGGCCTCGTTAAAAACCTTCCTCCGGAAAACCTCGTGGGACAAAACCAAAAGCAAGGAAAAGAGCACGCACCAAATGTCTTGCCTAGACATTAAATCAGCTTGATGTAGAGATGGCTTGAATGGTGATCAAGACATCTTGGATCAAACCTTGTCCAAGACTTTCTTCTTGTTGTGGATGTGAAGTGAGTAATCCAACAACATTCTCCTTAAGTTTCTTGACTCTGGAACGTGTCAAGGGACCTTCTGGAATGGCTAGAGCATCATCACCAGGGTGCTAGTGCAATGTGCCTTCATGTGGCTCATCTAGACTCTCCTTGTTCTCCTTAGTGATCCGGTCCATGATCACATCAATTACTCACTTCACATCCACAACAAGAAGAAAGTCTTGGACAAGGTTTGATCCGAGATGTCTTGATCACCATTCAAGCCATCTCTACATTAAGCTGAGTTAGTGTCTAGGCAAGACATTATGATGTGATCATGGAAAGCACCAAGGAATATGATGTGATCATGGACCAGATTACTAAAGAGGGCAAAGAGATCTTAGACGAGCCCCATGATGCCACAATGCACCAGCAGCCTGGTGATGATGCTCTGACCATTCCAAAAGGTCCCATGACTCGTTCCATAGTCAAGAAACTTAAGGAGACTGTTGTAGGATTACTCACTTCACATCCACAACAAGAAGAAAGTCTTGGACAAGGTTTGATCCACCATTCAAGCTATCTCTACATCAAGCTGAATTAGTGTCTAGGCAAGACATTTGGTGTGTGCTCTTTTCCTTGCTTTTGGTTTTGTCCCACGAGGTTTTCCGGAGGAAGGTTTTTAACGAGGCCACGACTTATCTTACAATTCACTTAGGCCCTATCTCGGCCCAAGACTAGCAGAAGTCCTTTTATTTTAAGCTTATGTTATGTTATAAACTATAGTTTCCATTTTAATGTTTTCGAAACCCTAGAGAGTATGTTCTCTGGTTTCTTTTATTTAAGGGTTTTCCTTAACCCTATTGTAGGCACGCAATCTTTTATCAAAAACCTAGTTTTCTCTCTTCTCTCTTGTCTTTGACGAGTTGAAGGTTTCTGGTGTGTAATATCTAGAGTTAAGGGCTTCATATTTGGTGTGTCATATCCAGATCAGTCGCCTAGGAGTATCAAGAGATCATCCATCCCTCTTGTGTCACCATTCAATCCACAAACCTTGAAGAATTTGAGTCTCTGATTCGTTCTTGCAAGGATCTATCCTCCCAATCAGCCAAAGAGCATCCTAGGGCGCATCAAGTGGTATCAGAGCAACTTTGGTTAGGGAAGTTTCGTTTTCTCTTTAAATCTCTTTGTTTCATCTGCAAAATCTCTTTAATCATCTTGAACACGAGTAGAACTAGGTTGTTTAGGCTGCTCGAAAACCTTAGAGAAGTTTAGACAAAGTTTAAAGGATTTTCCTTTTTTCTTGGTAGGCGGAAACCCTATTCCTTTTTCACCTAGCCGCATATCCTTTTTGCTTTTGTCTTGCAAAAAAAGCTTAATTTTGTGTTCATCTTTTTCGTTTTTACTTGTCTTGTTTGCCTAGAATCTTTTTACTGGTTTTCTCGTTTTCCTTTGTGCAGGAAGCAATAGGGACCGATGAGGAGGCAGCAACTTTGGTACCATGGCAGGTGATCAGAAAGGAGTCCTCACTAAGGATGAAAGGCTGTTACTTAAGGTTATGAATGCTCCGCTGCAGCAGAAGATGAAAACCAGCCATGATAAACTCTGGCAGGAGTTTAGACAGGATCTCCAACAAGCTAATGGTCATAGTCTTGAGTCTAGAAGCAACCAGAGAAGACTGAGACGTGGGCATGAAGGCAGAGGCAGTAGCATATACAAATTGGTTGATCAAAAGATGAAAATTCCTCCTTTCTATGGTGATGCTGATCCTGCTGCATATGTGGAGTGGGAAGAGAAGATGGAGTTTATTTTTAGTAGTCAACACTGTGCTGAAAAAAAGAAGGTTCAGATGACTACTGCTGAGTTTTGTGGTTATGCTTTGAGATGGTGGAATCACTTGATAAGGTGTAGAAGACTTGATGGAAAAGAACCAGTGGAAACTTGGCATAAGCTGAGGACTTTGATGCGAAGAGAGTATGTTCCAAGACAGTACCACAAGGAAGTACTTCGAAAACAACCTTTTGAGACAAAGCTCTACTCTTCAATCTCGGTTCAGACACAACGTGACAGCAAGAGATCACGTCCATCCAGTACTTTTGGTTCATCTAGCAAGGCAGTAACCTGTTACAGCAAAGATAAAACAGAAAAACATTCCTGGTTCAGTGAGGAAGATAAAAAGAAGTTATTACAAGTACTGATGAATGTGGAGAAGCAATTCAAAGGGACCAACTCTGGACGTTCATCACAGCACCAAGAACCAGACTTAGCTGCACAATGAGATTTAACTGCACCAATTCAAGAAGCTCAAACAGAAACATCTTTGGTTGCAAAAGAAGAAACAGCAGAGGAAGAACCAGAGCAATCAACACAAGGAGGAGAGCTAGAACAGCATAAAAACTGGCAGTCTGAAACAGCTCATGAATCCTTGTCTTATGACTTACAAGAGCACTGTAAGGATTTTAATATGCTTGCTTCTGTGCCTGAAATATTTGTTAAAGAGAGCACTGAAGACATAAAACGTTTTGATCTTGACAAAGTAAAAGATTTTTGTGTTCCAAAATCTGATTCTGAAAACATGTTTAAATCATTTAAAGAACTTAAACCAGAAAACCTATTTGATCAAAAACGTTTTGCAAATCATAATAACAACATTTCTGGTCATATTTTGAGTCTTGATCAGTTTCTGAAACATAGAAAAAGCTTTGATCACTTTGAAAAGGTTTTAGAGCTTGAGTGGAAACAAACTGATTTCTGTTTTAGAAAACCTTGTGATTCGTTTGCTAGAACTGAAGAGAAGAGTTTTGTTGTGAATTTTCCTAGGCATGATTTGATCACTGATGATTGTTTTGCATCCACATATGTCTTGAAAGAACCTAGGAAGTTGAATGAACCGAAATTGCATCATGCTGGTGTTAGGTTTGAAATTTTGAAATCTGCAAATATATCTGAGCTTGAGATTCATTGTTTGATTGCTGAAAATGATTCTAAACGTGTAGGATTGTTCTCTGCGGATATCTTAGTGTATAACACGTTCTTTGATAAACTCGTTGCACTTCTGAAACTTAAGATAAATGGTTCTAGATGTATTGTTTTGTGCATTGTTAACATGCTGGTCTACAATACTTTCTTTGACATGATAACCCACTTGACTTGTCCAAAAGAAGCTGAGAAAGGTACAGGTGAAAAGAGGAGCTACAATGATCAGTGTATCAGTGATGAGTCCTTGGCTAAGTTGGAGAAGCACCAAGCAAATCTTGAAAACTGTCTAGTCGCCAGCTGTGATATAGGAGCAGTCAGAAGATCCTATCTCATCAACCAAAACGATTTAGACCATGAAATCAACTGCATTAGAAACTTAACTCATCAGGCTCTCACGTCGAATTGGACTCATGTCCAAACCTTCTCAGGTGAAAGAGTTATGGGTTCTACAAGTCAGGTGATCCTATCTCTGCTTTGTTTGAATTTTGCTAAGTTTAGAACATCTCAAACCTATCTATGGCGACCAGGTGAGCATGCTAAGGTAAGTGGTAATGTTTTCAATGATTCTTTTATCACTCTTTACACAGATATGATGCACTTGTTTTTGTCAAAAGAGCCATGTGCAGATTACGATGAAGCTTGGAAGCATACAAGGAGAAAGGACAAGCATGTGGAAGACAAGCGGTTCAAGCCACCTGATTTGGATCAGGATAAGCACCAAGACGTCACTGGCTTCATTCTCATCAAAGAAGCACCACCAGACGCAGCACACAAACCAAAACCGAGCAAAGCCCAATTTGGGATCAGATTATTACTCTTTGATAAATGTTTATGTGCTAACTTGCTTTGTTTCAATGTATCTGGTTTGAGTATTGAATCAGGAACTAAATGGATCAATGCCTTCTATATATCCGAACCAGTCAGCAACAATGCCTATCAAAGAGGCCTGCAAGGTAAGTGTAATCTGATTTCAAACTTTGATGTTACTGACTTGGTCCCCTCTATTGCAGATAAAACAGATTTGAGGACAGATCTTTTTTAAAGAGGGAGGGGATGATGTGATCATGGACAGCACCAAGGAATATGATGTGATCATGGACCAGATTACTAAAGAGGGCAAAGAGATCTTAGACGAGCCCCATGATGCCACAATGCACCAGCAGCCTGGTGATGATGCTCTGACCATTCCAGAAGGTCCCATGACTCGTTCCAGAGTCAAGAAACTTAAGGAGACTGTTGTAGGATTACTCACTTCACATCCACAACAAGAAGAAAGTCTTGGACAAGGTTTGATCCGAGATATCTAGATAACCATTCAAGCTATCTCTACATCAAGCTGAGTTAGTGTCTAGGCAAGACATTTGGTGTGTGCTCTTTTCCATGCTTTTGGTTTTGTCCCACGAGGTTTTCCGGAGGAAGGTTTTTAACGAGGCCACGACTTGTCTTACAAATCACTTAGGCCATATCTCGGCCCAAGACTAGCAGAAGTCCTTTTATTTTAAGCTTATGTTATGTTATAAACTATAGTTTCCATTTTAATGTTTTCGAAACCCTAGAGAGTATGTTCTCTGGTTTCTTTTATTTAAGGGTTTTCCCTAACCCTATTGTAGGCACGCAATATTTTATCAAAAACCTAGTTTTCTCTCTTCTCTCTTGTCTTTGACGAGTTGAAGGTTTCTGGTGTGTAATATCTAGAGTTAAGGGCTTCATATTTGGTGTGTCATATCCAGATCAGTCGCCTAGGAGTATCAAGAGATCATCCATCCCTCTTGCGTCACCATTCAATCCACAAACCTTGAAGAACTTGAGTCTCTGATTCGTTCTTACAAGGATCTATCCTCCCAATCAACCAAAGAGCATCTTAGGGGCGCATCAACAATCAACACATATACGCCAAGAACCATCCTTCTTAGGCACTAGGAGCACTGGTACAGCACATGGGCTCAAACTCTCTCGGATATGGCCCTTCTCCGTGAGTTCCTCTACTTGTCTTTGCAATTCCTTGGTCTCAACCTGATTTGTTCTGTATGCTGGTCGGTTTGGAAGTGTAGATCCTGCAACAAAGTCTATCTGGTGCTCAATCCCACGCAAAGGAGGTAACCCAATGGGATTGTCCTCTGGAAATACATCTTGGTACTCCTGCAAAAGAGAAACCATTTCAATCGGATACACCGGTGTAGAATCTGTTAAGTTCAAAAGGGTTTCTTTAAACACAAGTAAGATAACTGATTGTTTAGAGTAGAGAGTTCTTTTGATATTACCCATGTTTGCATAGAAGTTTGGCTGCTTAGTTCCAGCCGGTTTGAGATCAATCTCCTTCTTCTTTTGGAGTTGAATCTGATCATGCTGAACTTCCTTAGGTGTCAAAGGAACCAGGACAGTGTTGTGACCCTTGAACTCAAAGGAGTGCTTGTTGGTGAAGCCATCATGGATAGCTCGGCGATCAGATTGCCAAGGTCTCCCAAGAAGTATGTGACCAGCTTCCATAGGTAACACATCACACAAGACTTCATCCTCATATCTCCCTATGGCTAAAGGAATGAGAACTTGATTTGAAACCTTCATGGTGCCCTCTTCACTCAACCATTGTAGCCGGTAAGGTTTTGGATGTTTCTGAACCTTCAAAACCAACTTCTTGACCATTGTCTCACTAGCAGCATTCACACAACTGCCTCCATCAACTATGAGACTGCATATTCTCCCTTGGACCAAGCACCGGGTAGAGAATAGGTTCTCACGTTGCTCTAGCTCCTCAGTCTTGGTTTGCAAGCTTAGAAGCCTTCTTGCTACTAAAAGCTTCCCCTGGACTGGTCCTTCTTCATGCTCTTCTTCAGTTTCTTCTTGGTCAGACTCGGTGTTGTCATCTTCAGAAGCATACTCACCATCTTCCAGTAGAATCATGACTCTCTTGTTGGTACATTCATTGGCATAGTGACCTCGTCCTTGGCACTTGAAACACTTGACATCACGAGCTCTGGAACTAGAAGCCTCAGCCTTGCCCTTGCCCTTGTCAAGAGTAATGCTTGGTTTGCTTTCTTCTCTCGGATAGGACTTGTTGTCTTTCTGATATGGCTTAGACTCCTTAGGATATGTGGACTTCTCTTCCTTGGTGTTGTGTAACCGGTTGGATCCATAGTTGGCTCGTGAATGTCCCTTCCTCTTGAGCTGTTGTTACACAAGAATAGCCTTCTATAACATCTCTTCTAACTCCACATAATATTGTATCTCAACATTGTCTTGTATCTCTCGGTTTAGACCACACAGGAACCTTGACATTGTTGCTTGATATGGGCACGGGAAGCACCCTTCTCACACTGGATGGATAGAGGATGAGTATCAAGCTTTGGTGAAATGATGAAGGTGAGAATGGAGTGAGTTCTTGCGGATGGAATGGAATGAGATGATAACCGGCTTGATTGCTCTTAGAACGGATCAGTGGAGGATGGGAAACAACAAATGGTCGTGTAACCAACTTGCTATCTCACTGGATGGAGGATGACGTGATGATGGAGTGTGGATCCAAGCTGCTTGTTCGTATAAACAACTCAACAAGAACAAGGGATGGAGATGGAGTGAATAGATTGAAGAACTCAATCAGATGGATCGAAAGTCGCCACAAGCTCTATGGAATAAGCTTGATAAGACTAGGCTGCTCTCAATGCTGCTTCTCACACACACGGAAAGACTTAGGGTTTTAGTTGCTAGGGGCAAACTGACTCATATATTTCATAATAGGTTAAAGAATACAAGGCTGCTTATAGGGACTTATATACTCGCCGATGCAGCTATGCCCTTCTAGGGGTCTTTGAACCAAATTTATTACATGACTCAATCTTAGGACCTAATGAAAACTTAGGCTAAACAATGCCTTGACTCTTTATTCGAAATAAACTAACAAGGAAACAAAATACTGCAAGAAAATATGATTTGGTTAGTCAAAATATCAAGCATATAATTTAGACTCTTACCTTTGTTTGGGAGGCGCCTCTTGATAGCTTTTAAATTGACTAGCCATTGGAGAAGAGCCAAGCTTGAAGTGTAGTCGTTTTGGGGCTTGTCTCTTACTCCTAAGCTCACCGTTTCACTTAAGGGGAGAGATGGTGAATAAGGAAACCATCTCTTTATGTGGGAGGATTGACCATAGAATAACATCATCTTTTGGACCGACTTGTATAGCATAATGTTGAGTCTTTGTTGCCTCTGATCCGGAAATGGAGAGCTTGTCTAGACGGTTTGTGATGTCATCTAAGTTGGGGTTGATATTAGCCTTGGCAAACAATCCTTCAATGGCTTCACAGAAGCTTGCAATCACCCCTTTGGTTCCTGATCTTGTTCTTGGTGCTTGTCTTAGGGTTGGGATGTTGATGTCTGGTTCTATGTCCTCATCATTCTCTCCCTCTTGAGAAGGTTCTGACCTCAGAACAGTTTCATCTGCATGAAAATAAGATAGATCAGACACATTGAATGTAGAAGATACATTTAACTCACCTGGCAGCTCCAGTTGGTATGCATTGTCATTGATCTTCTTCAGGACTTTGAAAGGACCATCTCCTCTAGGGGATAGCTTGGACTTCCTCTGGTTAGGGAACCTTTCTGATCTCATGTGTAACCAAACCCAATATCCTGGTTCAAAGGAAACCTCCTTCCTGCCCTTATCAGCTTGCTTCTTGTTCAGCTCATTCTGGTGCTCTAAGTTAGCCTTGACCTTCTAATCAATCTTCTGCATCAACTCGGCCTTAGTCTCTCCTTCTTGACTAATCATCTGGTCCTTGTGGGGAATAGGTAGGAGATCCAGAGGTGTTGTTGGCTTAAACCCATACACAATCTCAAAAGGTGATAGCTTAGTAGCAGAATGTGGAACTCGGTTGTAAGCAAACTCAATGAAAGGTAGACAATCAAGCCAATTCCTCAAGTTCTTACCAATCGTGGCTCTCAGTAGAGTGGAGAGTGTGCGGTTCACAACCTCAGTCTAACCATCAGTCTGTGGATGGCAGGTTGTGGAGAAGAGTAGCTTAGTTCCCAGCTTCCTCCAAAGTGTTCTCCAAAAGTGGCTCAAGAACTTGGTGTCTCGGTCAGAAACAATGGTTCTAGGGATGCCATGAAGTTTCACCACTTCCTTGAAGAATAAGTCAGCAGTTTGGGATGCATCATTGGTTTTGTTGCAAGGAATGAAGTGTGCCATCTTAGAGAACCTGTCTACTACCACAAAGATGGAATCCTTGTTTCTGATCTTTGGCAATCCTAAAACAAAATCCATGGAAATGTCTACCCAAGGTAGGTCAGGGATAGGCAAAGGAATGTATAACCCATGGGGATGCAACCTGGACTTTGCTTTGAGGCAAATGATGCACCTTGCACAGAACCTCTCTACATCTCTTCTCAAGTGTGGCCAGAAGAAATGCTCAGCTACAATGCTGAGGGTCTTATCTCGGCCAAAATGTCCCATGAGGCCTCCTCCATGTGCCTCTCTCAAGATAATATCACGCATTGATCCTTGTGGAATACATAGCCTCTTGTCCCTGAAAAGGAACTCGTCTTGCTTAAAGAAGGACCCAAATGCTCCTTGTCTACACTGCTTGTAGATGTCTCCAAAGTCAGGATCCTCTCCATACTGATCCTTGATGTGCTCATATCCCATAACCTTAGCCTCCATCAGGGATATAAGCGCATGTCTCCTGGATAAGGCATCAGCTACAATGTTCTCCTTTCCCTTCTTGTACTTGATCACATAGGGGAATGATTCTACAAACTCCAACCAACGAGCATGTCTCTTCTTCAAAGTGTTTTGTCCCCTCAAATACTTGAGTGTCTCATGGTCAGTGTGGATCACAAACTCCTTGGATAAGAGGTAGTGCTGCCAAGTCTCTAGTGACCTCACTAAAGCATACAAGTCCTTGTCATAGGTGGGGTAGTTGAGGGTTGCTCCATGTAGTTTCTCACTGAAGAATGCTACTGGTTTTCCTCCTTGAGTTAACACGGCTCCCACACCTGTTCCTGAGGCATCACATTCAATCTCAAAAGTTTTGTCAAAGTTAGGCAAAACCAAAACAGGAGCATTAGTTAAGCTAGTTTTAAGTTTTTGAAAAGCTTCTTCCTGTTCAGTTCCCCATTTGAAGGCAACATCCTTCTTGATCACTGATGTCAGTGGGGCTGCTATGGTACTGAAGTCTTTGACAAACCTCCTATAGAAACTGGCCAAACCATGGAAACTTCTCATATGTCCAATGGTGGTTGGGGTAGGCCAATCTTGCACTGCTTTGATCTTCTCCTCATCTACTTTCAGTCCCTGTGAACTAACAACAAAGCCTAGGAATACTAGTTGATCAGTGCAAAAGGTACACTTCTTAAGGTTAGCATATAGATGTTCTAGGCGCAGTGTTTCCAAAACCTTTTCAAGATGTTTAAGATGATCTTCTAAGCTAGTGCTATAGATCAAAATATCATCAAAGTAAACAACTACAAACTTACAGATGTATGCCCTTAAGACATGGTTCATGAGGCGCATGAAGGTACTTGGGGCATTGGTGAGACCAAATGGCATGACTACCCACTCATAGAGTCCCCTTTTGGTTTTAAATGAAATCTT
>CAJHQP010004635.1:0-53392 GCA_905132765.1 Moricandia arvensis | reverse complement strand
GAGCCAGCATGCTCTTGTCGAGTTGCCTGAGGTATTTCTTCTCTCCTAGTCTCTCGGTTGGGACCTTGACTAGTAGCTCTTCTTACTTCTTCTCTGAACTCTCTGCGGAGCTCATTGAGGTTGGTCCTCATCATCTCAGTCATTGTGGCGACCATAGATTGATTAAGTTGAGCCGTCATGGCCTCCATGAGCAGTTTATTCTTCCGGACCAACTCAGCTTCTTCATCAGTCTCGGTTCCCATTGCTGCCATGCACAAAGAAAAACACAATAACCAGTAAATAGATTCTAGGTAAACACAAAAAGGAAAAAGCTCAACACAAGAATTATACTTGTTCGGCAAGGTAAAAAGCTATGCGGCTATGTTTAATTTGTCTAGGGTTTCCACCTAAACCAAAAAGGAAATTCCCCTAAATCTTGTCTAAAACTCTATGACTTTTGAGCAGCCCTGACAACTTAGATCTACTTCTTGTTCAAGTTGATTAAGGAGTTTTTTTTTGTGGCTGAAACAAAAAGATGTAAAGAGTAAACGAGACTTCCCTAACCAAAGTTGCTCTGATACCACTTTATGCACCCCTAGGATGCTTCTTTGGTTGATGGGAGGATATATCCTTGCAAGAAAGAATCAGGGACTCAAGTTCTTCAAGGTTTGTGGATTGAATGGTGACAGAAGAGGAATGAGAGGACTCTTGATACTCCTACACACATCCTCCAGGTTCCATCCTTCTTTGGTACTAATAGGACAGGTACAACACAAGGACTAAGGCTTTCCCTAACATATCCTTTGTCTAATAGGTCCTGAACTTGTCTCTCTAACTCTTTGGTTTCCTCAGGGTTTACCCTATAGGCTGGTTTGTTTAGTAAAGGGGCTCCGGGTATGAAATCTATTTGGTGTTCTATGCCTCCAAGTGGTGGTAAACCGGCTGGAATCTCCTCTGGAAACACATCTTTGAACCTGTCAAGAAGCCTAGTAATCTCTGGATGAAGTGTAACCTCATCAGAACCTGCACTCAAAAGCTCCTTAAAGATCATTAGTAGCATTGTGTGTTTAGTAGCAGCAGCCTTCCTGACATAACTAGGCCTAATAAGAAAATTAGACTTAACAGATTTCTCTTTCCCTTTAGCCATTTGTAAATGCAATTCATGAACTTGTGCTGGTGTGAGAGGTGCTAAGCTAACCTTGCGCTTATCATGCATGAAAGTGTACATGTTAGACCTACCATCATGTTTAGTTTCTCTATCCCACGGCCATGGGCCTACCTAACAGTACATGCCCTGCTTGCATAGGTACTACACATGTTACTGCATCTTGATACATACCAATGCTAAATGGAATGTTGACTTGTTATTTAACTTGTAGCTCAACCTTATCATCTAGCCATCTTAGTCTATATGGATGCGGATGCTTAGTCTTTTCTAATCCAAGTTTATCTACCATATAAGCACTAGCAGCATTGGTGCAAGACCCACCATCTATGATGAGATTACATACCTTGCCTCTGATGGTACATCGGCTGTGGAATATGTTTTCTCTTTGGATGGTCTCAGCTGGTTGCATTTGGACACTAATCACACGCCTCATCATCATGCTTTCTCCCACGTTCGGATACTCAATCTCCCCAAATTCTTCTTGAACCATCGTATCATCTTCATCATGTGACTCATATCCACCATCTTCAGTGAGCATCATGACTCTCTGGTTTGGGCATTCTCTTGCCATATGTCCTCGGCCTCTACACTTGAAGCAGGTAATGTCTCTGAAACGCTGGGGGTTAGTGTTCTTCCCTGGTTCTGCTCTGGTGTCTCTGTTGGGTTCAGTGGGACGAGTCTTAGGTCTGTTATCCCCTTCAATTCCTTTTCCCTTGTCCACTGGTTTGTTGTAGTTGTTGCTGCTTGAGTTCCAAGTGGATTGAGACTTGCTTTTGGAACTCTTCTTCTTGATGTGTTGCTCTGCTTGGACAGCTAGGTGAAAGAGATCCCTCATATCAGTGTAAATCTACCTCTCAACCTTGCAGCTTATCCTGTCTTGTAGTCCATCAATAAACTGAGCCATAGTAGCCTCTTCATCCTCATTAAGGTCCAGGCGATTTCTCAGCTTCTCAAACTCCTCATAGTAGTCTTCCACTGACTTGCTGAGCTGCTTAAGTGATCTGAACTTCCTCTGTATATCTCGGTGAAAGTGTTGTGGAACAAATCTCTGCTTCATTGCGTCCTTCATGTCTAACCAAGGGTCTAATTGTCTCAGATTACTTCTCCTTCTATCTGAACACAATCTATCCCACCAGGAAAGAGCATTGTCCGTGAGTTGAGCTACTACTAAAGCAACTCATTTGGGACCAGGGTGGTTGTAGTAGTTAAAGATATGATCCATCCTCTTCTCCCAGTCAAGGTAAGCTTCAGGTTCAACCTTTCCAGCAAAGGTTGGGGCTTCCATTTTGACGTGTTCCCTTCCTTGGTTGTGATTCTGTTGGCGAGGGACTCTAAAAGGGGTAAGTAGTCCTCTTTTTCAAAACCTTGGGGTCTGTTTTGCCTGCATGGAACTCTAGGTGGGGGCATGAACTCCTCTCCTTCCTCATCACCATAGTCATATGGCTGAAGGCCTGCTCTTTGATTCAGATTAGGGACTTGTTGCTGGCTAGTGTCTTCTTCAGCCTGTTGGTTCCGTGTACTAGTCTCTGGGTTGTCATTGATGCGCACACCGTCTCTCCTGTTGTTGCTTTGGTTCGGTTTGAGGAACCTATCAACATTCCGGACAGCTTGCATTGTTGGTCTTTGCTCGACCCTAGTTAGCCTGTCTCCAAGGTCTTGGCGCATTGCCATCATGTCTTCTCTCAAGGCTGCAAACATCTGCATGAGGGCGACTTGCTCAGTTGCTTCTCCCATGGCTGCTGTCGATTAACCTAACAAGAAACAAAGAAGACCTAAGTTTCTGCTTGACTTAAAAGAAAAAGGAAAGACAAGAATAGAAATAAAGAATGTTGTTTTTTTTTGTAAAATTTGAAGAGCAATAATTTAAAATGTGTTAAATTACTTTTTTTGTCTTTCTGAGTTTTTAAATTCGTAAAACTGAAGATAAAAAGAAAAGAGTGGTCTGCAACCAAATAAATGGAAAGGAGACAGTATCGACCAAGAATGGAAAAAGTATCGACCAAAAAGGAAAATAGTATCGACCAAAAAGGAAAACCGGATATGCACTTAATACTAACACTTTTTCTGATTTTTTTGAACGAAAATAATGATCTAGTGACAACCTAAACTCGACAGGAACATGAAGAACAGGATGAACACACTTCTTATGATATATTTTTTTTGATTTGAATAGAAACAACTAAATGCAACAAATGACAAACCGATTTCTTTTTATGGGTTTTATAGTTTTTATGAGAAGCTAAACTAGATGCAGCACGAAACAAATAACTCTTATGCCTTTTTTCTAATATTATGCAAGACAGAAACTAAATGAAACAAGAACAAAATATTTTATAGATTTTTTTTTTTTGATTTCTGAATGCAAAACAGAAATGAAACAACAAACGATTGCAAAATAAAAAGATAGGGATAGAAACGACCTGATGCTGAAGGAACTTCAGCTCTGATACCAGAAATGATGCAAGCCTAAGCTATCAAAGGCTGTATGATCTTTAGTATAAGAGAGGGAGCCGATCTGCACAAGGGGTGACTCGTTTGGATTGATCTAATCAACCAAAAGAATCTGGACAGAAGTAACTTGATGGATTGAAGTGCACCACACGAGGAATGGAGGGTCTGGTGATACAACACAAGGTTTCTCTAGGCCGTGGATGTACTGGTCTCACAAGGCAGAGAGGAAGGAGGCGAATTCTAGAGAGAGAATTCTAGGGTTTCCGAAGAAAAGGTTTTCTGTTTATTCCAGACTGCCCAAAGAAAGGGGGCGTGCAAAACTATAAATATAAAGGAACAGGCTCCTTTAGGTCAAGAAATTAAAACTATAGTTTAAAAAAGGAAATATAAAAAAATGACATAATTCGTCATAACCTTGGACCGAAATAGCATCTAGGAATTATGTGAAGCAGATTGCGGCCTCGTTAAAAACCTTCCTCCGTAAAACCCACTGGGACAAAACCAAGAGCAAGGAAAAGAGCACACACAAGGAGCTTGGCCTAGTTACTTGATCAGTCCAAGAGTCTTGCTAGGCAAGTTGGTCTTCTATGGCAATGATCATCAGATTGTTGTGACTGTGGTTCGGAATGAGTGGCCATGGATCTCCTCTTAATGCTTTGGTATGTACATCCGGTCCATCACCCTTCAAGCTTGGCTCTCCCATCTTTAGGGCATCCATCTTGGTGCTATCATCAGTAGCTTCTTTAGTGGTGTTAACCTGTTCAAGATCAGAAGCAAGTATCATGCTCTCATTAAACTTATGTTGAAGTATCTTAGCTCTTTGTCTGGTTATAGCTCCCTTGTATACGGTTGGTACTGGCACTTCTTGAACCGTCTCTGCCTTAGTTATCTTGCTGATCATGTCTTGGATATCAGGTTCAGTTAGGTCTGGTTCAAGCTCTGGTTGAATGTCCTCATCATACACTCTTCTCTCTACTTTGGAAACTCAACTCCTCGGTTCTGAACAGATTAAGTCATACTATGCCACTGATCCTGATTTCAAAGAACTCTATCTTAAGTGTGACAAGATTGTTGTAGAAAAACATTTCAAGAATGATGGCTTTATGTTTTATGAATCAAGATTGTGTGTTCCTAACTGTTCTTTGAGAGATCTCTTTGTTAGGGAAGCACAAGGAGGAGGATTGATGGGTCATTTTGGCATTGACAAAACTTTGAAGAGTTTGCAGCATCACTTTTACTGGCCGAGAATGAGAAAAGATGTGGAGAAGCTGTGTAATCAGTGTGTTACTTGCAAGCAAGCCAAAGCAACAAACCAAACCAAAGGTATGTATATGCCTCTGCCTATTCCATCTGAACCATGGGTAGATATATCAATGAATTTTGTGCTTGGATTGTCTAGAACTAGCAAGGGAAGAGATTCCATCTTTGTTGTAGTAGATAGATTCTCTAAGATGGCTCATTTTATTCTCTGTCTCAAAACTGATGATGCTTCTTTGGTTGCTGATTTGTTCTTTAGAGAAGTGGTTAGATTGCACGGAATGCCTAGGTCCATTGTGTCTGATAGAGATACTAAGTTCTTAAGTCATTTCTGGAAAACATTGTGGGCTACACTTGGAACCAAATTGCTGTTTTCTACTACTTGTCATCCACAGACTGATGGACAAACTGAAGTAGTTAATAGATCTCTGTCTACTCACTTGCGTGCAATCATTAAAAGAATCTTAAGAGTTGGGAGGATTGTTTGCCTCATGTAGAATTTGCATACAACCATTATGTTCATAAGGCTACTAAGTTTTCTCCATTTCAGATTGCTTATGGGTCTAGCCCTTTGACTCCTTTGGATATGTTGTCTCTGCCTTTGAAAGAACAAGCGAACCCTGATGGCAAGCAGAAGGCCGAGTTTGTTGTGTCTTTGCAAAAACAGGTTAAGGAGAACATTGAAGCCATGACAAAGCAGTATGAGAAGTATGCCAACAAAGGAAGGCGTGAACTGATCTTTAACCCTGGAGACTTGGTGTGGATACACCTCAGGAAGGATAGATTCCCAAATGAAAGAAAGTCCAAACTAATGAAAAGAAGAGATGGTCCTTTCAAAGTCCTTGAGCGAATCAACAACAATGCATACAAGATTGATCTTCAAGGTAAGTATTCTGTGAGTTCAACTTTCAATGTGTCTGACTTGGCTCCTTTTCATGCAGATCATTTGGATTTGAGGACAAATCCTTTCAAAGGAGGAGGGGATGATGCAATCCAGGACGAGCCAACCTTAGAGGAACCTGAATGGATGCAAGAACTAAGTTATTATCAAGAAGATGGCCTGGATCAGGCCCAATATGAAGATGTCTCTCTCTCAGCCCAAACGAAGCCCAAATACCAGAAAGAAGATCCATTTGTCATATCTGTTGGGCCCATCACGAGATCCAGGTCCAAGAAACTAATTAAGAAGATTGTTGGCCTTATTCAGAACCAAGAAAGTGAAAAAGAGATCCTTGGCCCAATCACCACCATCCCAACCACCTTTAATTATTCTGATGTTTCCTATAACAGCTAGTTTATTTATGTTTTTGTTTTATTTCTTTTCCCTAGGTGCTCATGCACGAAACTACGATTCTCAAGGCCCTCATGCACGAGTTGCTCTTGATTTTCCCTTTAAATTGTTGCTTTGTTTCAGTTCTGAACTCAATCATCATTTTTATCAAAAACTCTTTTCTTCTTGGTGATTCATTTGTTCTTTGAACAACTTGATTGTGAGGTGTGTGAACCCAAAACAATCAACAAGCTCTCAAACTGACTGGTGTGTCGAATCCAGAGTGAGAGAGAGGAGTATCTGAGGCCATTCCGCAACCTCAGTGTATCAATCCATCGATTCCCCTTCAACCCAGCCATATATCAACCCTATTTCGTCCATCAAACCAATATCCATCAAAACCTTCATCTTTCAATCTGTTACAAAGTAGATCCAACCAAAATCAGAGTGGAAATCCTTGGGAAGAAGTCATTATTATCCCAAAGAAAGTACACACTTGATCTCTTGAATGAAGTAGGTATGCTTGGAGAAAACCAGCAAAGACTCCACTGGAGGATGGCTACAAAATCTTGCGTGAGGGGGAGTATGAAGACACCTCATTTGATGATCCAAAGCAGTACAGAAGACTAGTGGGTAAGCTCATCTATCTAACCATAACTAGACCTGATATTTGTTTTGCTGTGAACCAGGTGAGCCAGCATATGCAAGTGCCAAAGGTTCATCACTGGAAAATGGTGGAAAGGATACTCAAATACCTAAGTGGAGCTCCTGGACAAGGAGTATGGATGGGCTGTAATGGCAACACAGAAGTGGTTGGCTATTGTGATGCAGACTGGGCTGGTGATAGAGTAGACAGGAAGTCTACAACAGGATATTGCACCTTCATCGGAGGGAATCTGGTTACCTGGAAGAGCAAGATGCAGAAGATAGTTTCATGTTCAAGTGCTGAGGCAGAGTATATAGCAATGAGGAAACTTACCAGTGAACTCATTTGGATCAGAAACCTGCTCAAAGACAGGTATAGAGACTACAACACCAATCACAATGCACTGTGATAATCAAGCAGCTATTCACATAGCATCAAACTCAGTGTTTCATGAGAGGACAAAGCACATTGAGGTGGATTGTCACAGATCATCCTACCATGCTACACAAGAAGTGAGTATCAACTAGCTGATATCTTCACAAAAGGAGGAAGTACCAAAGTCTGTGAGTCCATTCGTCCAAGGTTAGGACTCATAGACTTGGCCAGATCATGATCCCCTTAGCCATGAAGCATCTACTCTTTCCTTTGTATGTTTTTATCCCACTGGGTTTTGCACACAAAGGTTTTAATGAGGGATGTCTTCATGGGTTCCAAGGTTAGCCATATCCTGTGGATAAGCTTGAGGGGGAGTATTGACATGAAGACATGAATAAAAGATGGAGACATCAAGAGAAGAGAAGGACATCTGGTTATATAGTCCTGTGATATAGTCAACTACATGCCTCAACTACATCACATGTTACATAGTCCAGTGATATAGTCGACTACATGCCTCGACTACATGCCTCAATTACATCACAGTGTTCAAATTCAAATTTCGAATTCAAACTGGTTGATGACAGTTGGGAAGCAGAAGCAAGTGGATAATTGTTTATTATTTTCTCTTCTGTCTCCCCATGTCTATTTATGTAGCTCTCAAGACCATTATTCAGTTTAAGAAAAAAAAACTCCTTCTCTATTCTCTTGAGTAAACATTCTTCTCTCTCTCTCTCCTCCTGTTCTCGAATCAAACTCTTCTTTTTCTCTTGTGTTCTTCATTCTGTTCATAACAAAACTTACAGATCGATGATGGAGATGGTAATGGATAGATGGCGATTGACTCTCTGAATCCATGGGTGATGACTGACTCTCTCAATCTGTGATATCCAAGGATGAAGACTCTCTCAACAACCTAAGACACACGAATCAATAGAACACACTGACTCTCTCAATGAATCCTAAAGACAGATTTCTTTGCAAAGACACAACTTTGATAAAAACAAGTAAACTGATTATATTTCTTAAAAGATTGAAAGGTGATCTTGACATGGCACGTCTAGGGGCTTATATAATGCTCAGAGACAAAGGTTTTAACTTTCAAAAACAAAGAGAAAGGAAAAAAAATCAAAAACAAAGAAAGAAATCGAAAAACTAGCCGTTGGGAATAATGTGCTGATTTTGGCTTGAGAAGGGGAACTTCAGTTATCTTGAATCTGGACGGTTTTAAGGGATATGAGAGCTTCTTGGGAACCTTCTTTATTGTCTGGAATGTGCTGATATCGTGGGTAGAAGGATGGAGAAAGAGCTGATGTAGTTTAAATGCAAGAATCACCATATATGGTAACTTGGAGCAAGAATAGATCCTCCTGATCCTATGCTTGCTGGTCCACTTTAAAATGATGGAATCACGTCCTGGATTGTTAGATTGATCTTCTGTATATCTTGGTTTATTTATAATTGCTTCTGGTCGGAATTGATTGGCTTGGATATGACTAAAACAAAAGATTGTCAAATCTTTCCATAATCTGCTCGGTATGGCTGGTTCTGGGAAAATGATTATATCTTCTAATATTCGTGGCCATTTCTCCTCATTCTGGGCTTGTTGGAAAGCTAAGAAACCCATCTTTAATTCTATAAATGATTTTAGTTCAGGCCTCTTCTTCATTGGGCTTGAATTGTCATCTAAGTTCGGCAACTCGTAGATGGATGGGCTGGGGAACCTCCGGTTTGTAAAATTAATATTTTCCTGCTCCGGATAGATTTTGGTATGATTCCAATTTTGGTTGACTCCTTGTTGAGTGTAATATTCATGAAAATTGTTTTCATGGCAAAAGTCTTCCTTGTTGGTGAGATATTAAGTTTTGACTGAACACATGTCTTGGTTGCTCCTTGGGTTGTCTGAATGGTCCAACTGGTTGGCCTCTGGTTCAGCTACTGATTGGATGGCTGAATCATACCCTCTCCCTTGGAAAGGTTTCGACCTCGAAACTGGATAACCTGCACCAAGATAGAGCAAGTCAGGTTTCATCCTCCTTTGAGATACTAGGACCTTGCCTTGGTATTTGATCGGTTTGATCTTTGCTGGCACATCTGGTGGTTCTCCTTTGAGTAGGAACGACAGGATTACTCCTCTGCTTTGTTCTGGCACTATTGTGGGTGGTGTTTTATCTTCTGCATCATCTTGAACTAAGATGTTGTTGTGGACAACTTCTTGTTCTCTTTTGGAATGTAAACACGTTGTACTCTCCTTGTGTGGATTGCCTATGCAACCCTTAGCCTCTGTTCCTGAAATAATCTCAAAACTTTTGGCAGGAAACAAGTGCATTACATCTATTCTTGGGATTTTATAAATAGGAAAAGTAAACCTTAGATTTACCGAAGTAGTTTCAGCTTGTGGAAGAATGGTTGGCTCTTTGGCAGCTTGTGTACCTTTATTGTTTCTTCCTTCTAACATCAGTACTTGTGCCCTTTTAATTGTTAAACCTGAAGTGATAATCTGATCACTAAAGGTTATGAGCAAAGAAAGGGCCAAACCATAGTGGAAGTTCTGTCATGAACTAAGGAAGGTCCAGGAGGCAATGCTGAGCTAGAAAGAGGTTCATGAAGGGTTTACAAGGAAGGAAGAAGGCTTGGGTAAAGTTTGGAGTCGATTGGACGATGTGCAAAGCTAGGGCGGTCCGTACTGTACGGCCGTACGGACT
Organism: Moricandia arvensis; assembly: GCA_905132765.1. Lineage (NCBI taxonomy): Eukaryota > Viridiplantae > Streptophyta > Magnoliopsida > Brassicales > Brassicaceae > Moricandia > Moricandia arvensis. The sequence goes on along the minus strand of CAJHQP010004635.1, from coordinate 43,541 downwards.
GTACGGCCTGTACGGACGGGCGAGACCCAAAAGTTCACTTTTCACCCATTAGAGCATAAGTTGGGTGTAATGACCCTCACCAAGAGTAAATATGGTCGAGAAAATAAAAGTGTGTAGATTACCAAAATAAAGGTTGTAATAGCTATTAAGGATCAAGATTAGAGGTTTGGCCGAAGAAAATTCATTTTGGGACGACCAGTACGTAAGCTAGGCGATGTACGTATCGGAAAGGGGCAGTACGGGCCAGGCGACATTTTCAAGTTTTGCAAAATGGATGGGTCTTTGACTAAGAGAATAAAGGAGGATATTTTAAGACTTTCAGTCAAGTCAGAATTGTCTTGGTACGGAGTGAATCAAGAGATGGCCCAGGAGTTACCCGTATGCACCCAGTGGAGCCGAAATGGGATCTTCTTCGCCCAAATGGTATTAGAAAGACTTGGAATGCATTTCTTTCTTCACCTATCATCAAATTGGGATTTTTAAGGATTTTTAAGAAGCTCCAAGAAAATGGGAACCGAGCTGAGGTGGCAAAGTCCCATTGGACCCGAGATGATGACATGGAGACTCCGTGGCAAGTTCTGATTGGTCAAGAGGGAAACTTGGTGCCCAAGGTAGTTTTTCTTCTAGAAGGAGAAGGTGTCAACATGGGAAGGTTAGGTGTCAGCATGAGAAGTAAGGCCTGGATGACTAAGCAAAGGAAAATATTAAAGAAAGGTTAAGTGGGACACATGTCCATATTTTTGCATGCACAAAGTCCACATGTCCAGCCATCCTCAGCCCTCTTTTCCTATAAATACCAGACCCCTCCCATTCAGTTTCTCCACACCAAAAACCGTGAGAGCTTACCTTAGAGAGAGAGAGGTGAGTTTAGAGAGAGAAACCGATTTTTTTTGAAAGTTTTCGGTTTGGTTTTGTTAAGCGTTTTGGGAGAGAGTGCTGGGGTGCTTAGGGGGTCTACGTGGGCAGCAACCAAGGTGGGTTCCGAAGACTTGTGCTTTGTGTTTATGCATGCAGGTGTGGAGTTAGACCGATGGGTCTTAAGAGGAGACCCGAGGCATAGTATAACCGGTTTTGGTGCAGGGCCTCGGGGAAGTGTGTGCCGCATGCATACATTATTTGATTGTGTTGTTGTGTCATTATCTAGATGTTGTTATAATGTGTTCATGCTTGTGTGATGGCATGATTAACTAGATAATGTACTATCGTTGAACCGCAAGAGGTCGAGAGAGTCTCTCTCTTGTCGGGTGGGTTGTGATTATTGGTTACATGCATTGTTTATGTGTTGCATGTAGTCTAGGTGCATTTAGGGTTGTGTTGCATCTAGATTGGTACTAGCGTTGGTGTTAGGGAGACTCTTTCTTACCCGTGTGTTTGTGTTAGACCGGTAAGGGTCTTGTTCCGGGTAGAGTCTTGGGTGTGTCTCGCTAGCTTAGTGTGTTTTAGGTGGTTGCGGGTCTAGACCAGGCTGCGTGTTGGTTAGAGGAGGAGCTCTCGCACGCTGTGTATGTTGTTTGTTTAGAGCCTTCGGTCTAGACTAGCACGAGTGCTAGCGTGGTGTGTTGGATGTTAGCCTACCCTCCATGGTTCGTCAACGGAAAGTGGGTAGCTCCCATGGACGAACGCTACGGGACGCCGTGGCCCCGGATGAGTGTGTAATCGGGAGTAGCCGATTTCCGGGAGAGGTCCAGGCCATGTGACTTGTGTGTTTGTGGTCGTGGAGTGGGGAGGGGACTAGGGCGACTCCAGTAAGGGATTCCTGGACGAGATAGGCCGTTCGAAACGTGTGGTGTATTATCTTTTTGTTTGAAGTCTAGGCGTCGAGTCTAGATTGGGGGTTTTGGTGTCTTTGTCTCGGGGTTTGAGACTTAGTGTGTTAGTGCACTGGTGTGCACGGTCTAGTTTTGTGGCATTGCTTGCCGCTCTTGCATTGCATTGTAGTGTTGCATTATTGTTTGTTGCTTGAGTATGGGCTGAGGAGGGATCGTTGTTGTTGTTTTGTTTTGGAACTCACTGAGTAATTTCGATTACTCACGCCCTCTTCTACCATGCAGGTAACCAGTAGGTGGGAAGCTTAGAGGGTTCGCGGAACGCTAGGGCAACCGGTGTAGATTTAAAGTGGCATAGGCAAAGGAGCGTTTCAAGGGATAGCTTCTAGATGTATAATTAACTTTTCCTCTATCTTTTGGCATTAGGCCTTGCGCGCAAACTCTGATGATATCTTTTGTATTGTAATGTAAAACGCTTTCCATCTACTATTAATAAAAGAATGTTTTATATTCGGTTGTTGTGCTAAATGATATAGACCTAGTCCAGGTCGACACAACTCGGTGATTGTGGTACGGGTTGTGAAGCCTTAGGCCATGGTCATCGAGGACATAGCGACCCGGGGCGGGTTGGTCGAGTGACTGGATTCGTTCGGATGCTTGGTCGATCCGTTCCGGCAAGCTATTTTGTGGCATTTCCGGGACGTTCCGGGTTAGTCCGACCTAGAACGGTTCGGGGGTGTTACAAATGGTGGTATCAGAGCATGGTTTCTGATCATGCTCATAGCCGCAACATTTTGAGTTTTATCGAGTCAAAATGAGTCGCTTATGCCACATTAGGAAACCGGTGCGTTCCGCTTAGGGGTAATAGGATTAGTAATAGGTTGAATCTTTGGGAAATTTAGGATTAACCCCTCAAGCCGTGCAGATGTCTAACCAAGGTTCAGGAGCCAGCGGGTCGTTCGGAATGTCGGGTCAAGATGGGTCAAGGTACGCAAACTACCATAACTTTTGGGATGCCCCGGATTCGGTAGAAGGAACTGGCAATAGTGGACCAAGGTCTATGGAAGGTGTGGAGCGTGTGCACAGTGAAGAGAACGTGAACCCTGAAGCTTGGAGATTGTCTTTAACACCACCCAACTTTCATCGTGCGGAATCAGAACCATTTATTGGACCGCGGCAACCTCGTTCATCTCGTACAAACTCTGAAGGATCTGCACCACGGAGAAACAATTCGGGATCAGCAGCAGCAGCTGAATCAGCCCCAACAAACGCGCCTAAAACAGTAGACCCTACCTTGTCAATGGTGCATGACCTCCTGACTAAGGTCTTAACCAAACAAGTCACTCCAAGTCCGGAAGCGAACAAGGCGGCATCGCAGCCAGACTTCCTGAAGTATGTTATGACCATGAAAAGTATGGGAACCATCAGATTCGAAGGAGAAGCAGACACCGTCAAGGCAGACACATGGATTCGTCACGTAGAGAAAAACTTCAAAACCACAAGGTGTCCGGATGAATTCAAGAAGGATGTGGCCGTGTACTACTTGGAAGGTGATGCAATGTCATGGTGGGAGAGCCTTACTCGGAGACAAGGATCAGCGGACATAGATTGGGATGCGTTCAAGGAGGAATTCCAGAGAAAGTACTTTCCTCCAGAAGCAAGGGATAGGATGGAGCAAGCTTTTCTTCGATTGGAACAAGGGAGTAATAGTGTGAGAGAGTACGAAGCAGAGTTTCTTAAGCTCAGTCGATACATCTACTATGGGAATGGAGATGAAGCATTGTTGATTCGCAAGTTCTTGCGAGGTCTTAAGCCAGAGATCAGGAGTCGTTTACTAGCGGTCAACTTCGATAGTTTGTTTGAATTGGTAGAGAAAGCGGTCAACGTGGAAGAGATGGTAATGGCAGAACGTGGGTCATTGCCTAAGACTGAGTCGGACTCCAAGTCCCATGCTGGTCAGTTAAAAGAGGATAAGTTAAAGACCAACCAGAAGAAAGGGAAGAAAGGACAGTTCAAGCGGCATGGGAAGAAGCCCAAGTCACAAGTGCAGTGCTACACGTGTGGTCGCTTAGGACATTACGCTCGTGACTGTACTAGCTCAACCCCGGGTAAACCAGATAAGAAGGCGTCGGTCACTTGTTTCAGTTGTGGAGAGAAAGGTCACTACGCCAGTGAATGTACCGTCCGTCGTCCGGGACAAGGCATAGGAGCATCTGCGCGTACTCAACCGACCCGACAGACCAGTGAACACCCGGCTGCGCGTCCTGCACAAGGAGGGAGAGTGTATGCTCTGGATGGGGAGGGAACTCCGTCCAGTGCTCCAGGACCGTCGAGGGGTCCTGTGACAGGTTTGTATGGGTGCTAACTCTCTCTTTGTGTGTTTAAATAATTTGTGTAATTATTTGTTGTGTTGTTTGCATTCCGGATGAATGCTATTGTGTTGATCTTATGCATAGGATCATTGTTGGTCGGCGGAACCCTTGCCCTTGTGTTGTTTGACTCAGGAGCCACCCATAGTTTTGTAACCCCAGTTGTAGCCTCTAGGTTTATAAGAGCCTTTGTAGAATGTGAGGTGGAGATGTCGGTAGGTTCCCCCTGGAGGTCAAGTCTTAAGGGCTAATAAGGTGGTTTTGAGTGTACCCATAGAATTAGCTCATGAAACCCTTTTAGCCGGCCTAGTCGTGTTGCCGTTGGAGCGGCATGAGGTTATTTTAGGAATGGATTGGCTGTCAAGGCATCGGGCGTGGCTGGACTGTGCAAGAGGAAGAGTGTGGTTTGAGAACGACCAGCAAGCGGTATTGTCATATTGTGGGATCAAGCCCAGTGTTATGGCGACGTTTGTGACAGCAATGAGAGCGGAGAAAGTGTTAGTGGACGGCGAGGTCTACTTAGTGTCACTCACGTATGTGGGAGAAGAGTCAGAAAAGGAGTTAAGCCTGGAAGACATCCCAGTTATTCAAGAATTTGAAGATGTGTTTCAAGCATTAACGGAGCTGCCTCCCCCTCGGAGCAACCCATTCACTATCAACTTGGAGCCAAGTGCGGTACCTATTGCTAAAGCTCCTTATCGTATGGCACCCGCGGAGTTAGCAGAGCTCAAGAAGCAGTTGGAGGATCTTCTAGATAAAGGTTTTATTAGACCAAGTTCCTCACCTTGGGGAGCTCCAGTTTTGTTCGTAAAGAAGAAGGATGGTAGCATGAGATTGTGCATCGACTACAGAGGGATCAACAACGTCACGATCAAGGATAAGTACCCTTTACCAAGAATCGATGAGTTGTTAGATCAGTTAAGGGGAGCGAGTTGGTTCTCAAAGATCGATTTGGCTTCGGGATATCACCAAATCCCGGTGGCAGAGACTGACGTTATGAAGACCGCATTCAACACTCGGTACGGGCAGTACGAGTTTGTTGTGATGCCGTTTGGATTGACCAACGCGCCAGCAGTGTTCATGAGGTTGATGAATGAGGTGCTTCATGACTATCTCGACCAGTTTGTAATTGTGTTCATCGACGATATTCTGATCTACTCGAAAAGCGAGGAGGATCACAAGGAGCACCTGCGTAAGGTACTCGAACGACTGAAAGACCGGAAGTTATTTGCTAAGTTCAGCAAATGTCGGTTTTGGAAGAGGGAGATTGGTTTCTTAGGCCACAGAGTGTCCGAGCAAGGTGTTTCAGCGGATCCAGAGAAGATTGCAGTAGTAAAAGGATGGCCTCGACCAACCACAGCATCAGAGATTAGAAGTTTTCTTGGGTTGGCCGGCTACTACCGAAAGTTCGTCAAGGGATTTTCATCTATTGCCAAGCCATTGACGAAGCTAACCGGGAAGGATGTACCGTTTGTATGGGATGAGAAGGCGGAAGAAGCTTTCAACAATCTCAAGGAGGCGCTGATTACGGCACCAATCTTGACTTTACCACAACCAGGTAAGGTCTATGATGTGTATACAGATGCGTCAAGAGTGGGATTGGGGTGTGTGCTAATGCAGGAAAATAAGGTAATAGCATATGCCTCAAGACAGTTAAAGAAGCATGAGGAGAACTACCCTACTCATGACTTGGAGATGGCGGCGGTTGTCTTTGCATTGAAGATATGGCGGTCATATCTTTACGGAGAAAAGGTTCAGGTCTATACGGATCACAAGAGTCTCAAGTACTTGTTCACCCAGGCAGATCTCAACCTACGGCAGAGAAGGTGGATGGAGTTTATTGCAGACTACGATGTTCAGATTCAGTACCATCCAGGGAAGGCTAACGTGGTCGCAGACGCGTTGAGCCGGCGACGGACAGCAGTCAAGTCAGAAGAAGATATGCAGAGGTTGTCCGAGGAACTTAAGAAGGTGACTTTGACAGCATTGGAGGGAGAGTCGACCGAACCATTGGGAATACAGGCAGTGAACCAGGCAAGTCTAGTACAACGAATTCGTCAGGCGCAAGCTGAAGATGAAGACCTGAAGAAGATTGTGGAGCAACTAAGAGAAGAAGGTGGATCTAATGCGAGTGGTTACCATGTAACTGAAGACGGGACATTATTGCTCAACGGAAGGATCACTGTACCTAAGGGAGAAGATCTTCGGGAAGAGATTCTCAAGACGGCGCATCAATCACTTCTGAGTATTCATCCCGGAAGCACCAAGATGTACAGAGACATGAGAAGGTATTATCATTGGCTCGGCATGAAGAAGTCAGTTGCAAGATGGGTTGCGCAATGTCAGGTGTGTCAACAGATCAAGGCAGAGCATCAAGTACCCGGTGGACTACTTCAGAATCTACCTATACCTGAGTGGAAGTGGGATTCAGTGTCAACGGATTTTATCACTGGATTACCGGTGGCTAGAGGAAGATCGAACAACGCAATTTGGGTGGTCATGGATCGTTTAACCAAGGTGGCTCATCTTTTGGCAATTCGAGACACAGACAAGATAGAGACATTGGCAGAGCTTTACATAAATCAGATTGTGAAACTTCATGGAGTGCCAACAAACATTGTGTCAGACAGAGATCCGAGGTTCACAGCGGGATTTTGGAGAGCTTTGCAAGGAGCCTTAGGAACAGAGTTGCATATCAGTACTGCCTTTCACCCAGAGACGGATGGGCAAACCGAAAGGACCATCAGGACGTTGGAAGACATGCTTCGACTGTGTATGTTGGATTGGGCAGGTACGTGGGAGCACCATTTACCTTTGGTAGAGTTTTCATATAACAACAGTTACCATGCCAGTATCGGTATGTCACCGTATGAAGCATTATACGGAAGACCGTGCCGAACACCATTGTGTTGGACGGAAGTCGGAGAAAGGAGGTTATTTGGACTTGGTATTATCGAAGAAACATTGGAAAAGCTGCGAATTATCCGAACCAACATGAAGAAGGCACAGGATCGACAGAAAAAGTATGCTGATCAAGGAAGGAGAGAAGTGGTATTCGCAGTAGGGGACATGGTCTACCTCAAAGTTTCAGCTCGGAAAGGGAAGGACCGTTTTGGTAAGGTTGAGAAGTTAGCAGTTTGTTTCATTGGCCCATACCGGATCATTGAAAGAGTCGGAGAGGTGGCTTATAGGTTAGAGCTACCAGAAGATATGAACCTACACCCAGTGTTTCACGTGTCTATGCCGAGGAAGCATATTTGCGACCCGAATCTAATTAAGCTTGAGAGGATTCCGGAATTAAGACGAGATCTCACTTATCCAGAAGGTCCAATCCGTATTGGAGAACGGCGTATAAGGAAGTTGAAAAACAGGGAGATACCACAAATTCAAGTGTTTTGGGGAAGACAGAACCGCATGGTGATCACTTGGGAGGATGAAGAGAAGTTTCGACAGAACCATCCAGAGTTCTTCGAAGATCAAGCGGGGACGTCAGGAACTTAGTAGAATTCGGGGGCGAATTCTATTAAGGGGGGGAGAATGTAATGACCCTCACCAAGAGTAAATATGGTCGAGAAAATAAAAGTGTGTAGATTACCAAAATAAAGGTTGTAATGGCTATTAAGGATCAAGATTAGAGGTTTGGCCGAAGAAAATTCATTTTGGGACGACCAGTACGTAAGCTAGGCGATGTACGTATCGGAAAGGGGCAGTACGGGCCAGGCGACATTTTCAAGTTTTGCAAAATGGATGGGTCTTTGACTAAGAGAATAAAGGAGGATATTTTAAGACTTTCAGTCAAGTCAGAATTGTCTTGGTACGGAGTGAATCAAGAGATGGCCCAGGAGTTACCCGTATGCACCCAGTGGAGCCGAAATGGGATCTTCTTCGCCCAAATGGTATTAGAAAGACTTGGAATGCATTTCTTTCTTCACCTATCATCAAATTGGGATTTTTAAGGATTTTTAAGAAGCTCCAAGAAAATGGGAACCGAGCTGAGGTGGCAAAGTCCCATTGGACCCGAGATGATGACATGGAGACTCCGTGGCAAGTTCTGATTGGTCAAGAGGGAAACTTGGTGCCCAAGGTAGTTTTTCTTCTAGAAGGAGAAGGTGTCAACATGGGAAGGTTAGGTGTCAGCATGAGAAGTAAGGCCTTGATGACTAAGCAAAGGAAAATATTAAAGAAAGGTTAAGTGGGACACATGTCCATATTTTTGCATGCACAAAGTCCACATGTCCAGCCATCCTCAGCCCTCTTTTCCTATAAATACCAGACCCCTCCCATTCAGTTTCTCCACACCAAAAACCGTGAGAGCTTACCTTAGAGAGAGAGAGGTGAGTTTAGAGAGAGAAACCGATTTTTTTTTGAAAGTTTTCGGTTTGGTTTTGTTAAGCGTTTTGGGAGAGAGTGCTGGGGTGCTTAGGGGGTCTACGTGGGCAGCAACCAAGGTGGGTTCCGAAGACTTGTGCTTTGTGTTTATGCATGCAGGTGTGGAGTTAGACCGATGGGTCTTAAGAGGAGACCCGAGGCATAGTATAACCGGTTTTGGTGCAGGGCCTCGGGGAAGTGTGTGCCGCATGCATACATTATTTGATTGTGTTGTTGTGTCATTATCTAGATGTTGTTATAATGTGTTCATGCTTGTGTGATGGCATGATTAACTAGATAATGTACTATCGTTGAACCGCAAGAGGTCGAGAGAGTCTCTCTCTTGTCGGGTGGGTTGTGATTATTGGTTACATGCATTGTTTATGTGTTGCATGTAGTCTAGGTGCATTTAGGGTTGTGTTGCATCTAGATTGGTACTAGCGTTGGTGTTAGGGAGACTCTTTCTTACCCGTGTGTTTTGTGTTAGACCGGTAAGGGTCTTGTTCCGGGTAGAGTCTTGGGTGTGTCTCGCTAGCTTAGTGTGTTTTAGGTGGTTGCGGGTCTAGACCAGGCTGCGTGTTGGTTAGAGGAGGAGCTCTCGCACGCTGTGTATGTTGTTTGTTTAGAGCCTTCGGTCTAGACTAGCACGAGTGCTAGCGTGGTGTGTTGGATGTTAGCCTACCCTCCATGGTTCGTCAACGGAAAGTGGGTAGCTCCCATGGACAAACGCTACGGGACGCCGTGGCCCCGGATGAGTGTGTAATCGGGAGTAGCCGATTTCCGGGAGAGGTCCAGGCCATGTGACTTGTGTGTTTGTGGTCGTGGAGTGGGGAGGGGACTAGGGCGACTCCAGTAAGGGATTCCTGGACGAGATAGGCCGTTCGAAACGTGTGGTGTATTATCTTTTTGTTTGAAGTCTAGGCGTCGAGTCTAGATTGGGGGTTTTGGTGTCTTTGTCTCGGGGTTGAGACTTAGTGTGTTAGTGCACTGGTGTGCACGGTCTAGTTTTGTGGCATTGCTTGCCGCTCTTGCATTGCATTGTAGTGTTGCATTATTGTTTGTTGCTTGAGTATGGGCTGAGGAGGGATCGTTGTTGTTGTTTTGTTTTGGAACTCACTGAGTAATTTCGATTACTCACGCCCTCTTCTACCATGCAGGTAACCAGTAGGTGGGAAGCTTAGAGGGTTCGCGGAACGCTAGGGCAACCGGTGTAGATTTAAAGTGGCATAGGCAAAGGAGCGTTTCAAGGGATAGCTTCTAGATGTATAATTAACTTTTCCTCTATCTTTTGGCATTAGGCCTTGCGCGCAAACTCTGATGATATCTTTTGTATTGTAATGTAAAACGCTTTCCATCTACTATTAATAAAAGAATGTTTTATATTCGGTTGTTGTGCTAAATGATATAGACCTAGTCCAGGTCGACACAACTCGGTGATTGTGGTACGGGTTGTGAAGCCTTAGGCCATGGTCATCGAGGACATAGCGACCCGGGGCGGGTTGGTCGAGTGACTGGATTCGTTCGGATGCTTGGTCGATCCGTTCCGGCAAGCTATTTTGTGGCATTTCCGGGACGTTCCGGGTTAGTCCGACCTAGAACGGTTCGGGGGTGTTACATTGGGTCTGTGCAAAAATAGGGCAAAATGTGTACGGCCAGACCTAATCCGTACAAATCCATGGAAAAGCTTGATGCACAAGGCAAGAAGAACCCTAGAAGGAAGAAAGGAAGAAGAAAGGAAGAAGAGAAGAAGAAGAAGGTATCTGGATGGCATCTAAAAGGGATCAGGCGAGATACCCTTTGTTGCTTACCTTTTGTGGATAAGGAAAAGAATTATCCAGGCTGGAAAGGAGGAGCTGAAGGTGGACTGGTCTATGGACAGATACATAAGGCGTGGTGGCATATTTCCAGCCATACTCTTCTCCCTTTAGCCAGCAAGTGACAGCCTGTCCAAGCATTTCTGGCCATGTATTTTGAATTATGTTTGACTGCTTTTCTCTTGTTTGAATCCCTTGTAAACCCTAATGTATCCTCGGTTCTCTATTTAAAGAGAGCATTGGCAAGTGTAATAGATAAGCAGAATAGGGGATTTCCCCTTTCCTCTTCACAAACTCTTAGTCTCTCTCTCTAGTCTCCCTAAATCTCTAAATCTCTGGTTCTCTCTCTCTCATCAGTCTCACTCTCATTTCGACCTAGACAAGCTTGAAAGTTTTCAGAGAACAAATGCTTGAGTGATGATGAACAAGGATAAAGATTATGCGGATGAGACTTGATGAGAATGAGAGAGAGACTGATGAAACAGTAAGAGAGATTCGTGAGAGTATGTGAGAGATTGAGAGACTATTGAGAGAGTAAGAGACTGAGTAACCAGAGAATAGAAAGAGTAGGAGACTAAGAGATTGTGAAGAAGAGAAAATCTCTGCTTGTTTATTAACCATCGACATACAAGGATATAAATAGGTAAAGAGCTACTCTAGGGTTTACAAGAAATATCAGAGCGAGGATGTGGAGTCAAAGGAAGGTTTGAAATGCATGGACCAGAAGCTTTACACGCTTGGAGACAGCCTGGCTGGTCAAGAGTGTAACTTGGAGACAGCCTATGCATCTATCCAGTGATCAGTCCAGGTTCAGCCTCCTTCCTTTCCAGTCTTGATAGGGAAGAACCTTATCCACAAACGGTCAACACAAGCAGCATCTCGCAGATGCCTTCCTAGATGCCATTATGATCCCATCTCTTTCCATAAAGCATCCGAGACTCCTTCTCCATTCAAGTTTCTCTATGACTTGGGATGCAAGGTAAGCCATGGGAATGTACGGATTTAGGGTTTGGTCCGTACAACTTGACCCGGTTTTTGTACAAACCCAAAATGTCTTCAAATGGTCGAGAATAAAGTTTCCCGGGTCATCTCGTCCGTACGGTCCGTACAGTCCGTACGGTCCGTACAGTCCGTACGGCCGTACAATATGGACGCCCTAACTTTGCACATCGACCCAATTGATCCCAAACTTCTCTTAAGCCATCTTCCTTCATAGTAAATCCCTCTTGAACCTTGTTCTAGCTCTGCATAAGCTTCTGGACCCTCCTTAGACCTTGATCAGTCTCTAAGTGGGTTTTGCCCAAGCTTTGCACATTAACCTTTAGTGATATGGTTTATCACTTCAGGTTAACACTACCCCCTCAAACTTGACTCTATAGATCCTGAGTCAATCTTGGAACCCTGAATTCCCTCCTCATTAAAACCTTACCAAAGAAAACCCTCCTTAGGGATAAAACCCTTGGCAAGGAAAAAGAGTAAGTTCCTTCAAGGCCTAGGGATTGGCCATTGAGCCTTTGTGTCTTAGAACCAGTGTGGTTGGAGACAAAGGACTCTGGATCGTGGCCTAAGCTCGTGCAGCCAACAACACAAGGCTTGCACACTCATAGAACTCGGCTTGACCTCTTCATAGACCCGGTTTAGGTCTCCCCCTCTCAACTGACTTCAAGGCCACCTTAGAGAAGCTAGGAAACGACCATGATCATCTTCTGTGAGGCTCAAGCACTGGTAATGGTACCTGATAAATTATCCCAAAGGTGCATCATTACTTATCAAGATTAGGCAAGGCTCAAAGTTTAAACAAAACCAGAGATTCTAGGAACTTAGACAATCTTCTAAATGAAGCAAGATATCAATGATGGTTTCAACTAAGGCTCAAGCACTAGAACTTATTCCATTTAACAATCAGAACCAATCTATTCAAGCATTTTAAGAACCATGATGAATGACTTGTAATAGGTTGAGTACAAGTTACTTCCCTTTTGTTTGGATGAGGAGTGACTGCATTGTCACTTGAATCGCTCACACTTGGCCGGTTGCAACCTCTTCATGGCAACACCAACTTGATGGGAGGTTGTTTGGAACCTTCAGCTTTAGTTTTCAATCACCTCACCACAGAGGCCACATTGAAACTGAGCTTTCATGGACACACAACCAAGACTGCTCTGAACAGTCTCTTTGCATAGACATGCCACTGCCTAGGCCCGGTTGGTTGATCCTTTGCTGAGGTCCTTGCACGGCTTGATACTGGACCATGGATCATGTATATTTAGGCTCCCCCTCAAGCTTAACTCCGAGACTATGGGAGGAGATAAGCTTGTGAGATGAGTATATACAGTTCCATGATCTTAAGGAACCATCAGTCTTTACAAGAGTTGATGTCCTAACCCTTGTGAGTTTCGGCTCTCTTCCTTACACCAGGAACAAATGGTGTTTGAATAACCTTAAGAGCCCTCACAAGGTAGTCTCTCATTGTATGATATCCCACTCTACATTTCTTGTAGACTTTGGGAGTGACACGTCCAAGTGGTATCATACAATGGTATCAACCTCTCATTGCATACTCAATCACACTACACTTCCTGTAGTTATGGACTGACTTGTCCAGTGTTGGTATGCAATGGCATTAGACCATTCTCCTTGAACCTCCATCGACACGGCTCATCTGAACTTGGCAGGTTTGAGATGTGGGTTAAGCACCCAACACCTCTCCTTGGTGTGTCCATCCCTCTTGCAGTGTTCGCACTTAAGACCCCTCCTGTCCTCCCTCTTGTAAGTCGCCTTGTTGGACTGAGGATCAGCTTCAGCTTGTGAAGCAAGGAGAGGACTCTCCTTTGCTTCAAACAACCCGTGTGAACCTTCCTCTTTTTGGACTTGGGAACACACCTCTTCAAACGTGGGAAGCTTCTCAGACCTTAGGATATGCTTGATAAGGTCATTGAAGGAAGGACTGAGGGCAAACCCTCAAGTGTTAAGCCTGAGTGCTCTCACTGTGGAAGGCGCCACCCAGGGGAGTGCTGGAAAGCCAAGGGAGCTTGCACCAGGTGTGGCAAGATGGACCATGCAGCTAGGGACTGTCCAGGACAGAACCAGGGACGTGGACAAGGATATGGGGGTAACTCCGGGGGCTGCCACTACTGTGGAAAGAGTGGTCATTGGAAAAACGAGTGTCCTAAGCTGCAGAACAACCAGAGCAAGAGTCGTGGTGAGGCTAGCAAGCTAAACCAGACCCGTGGACAGACTTCAACACCCAGGGTGTACGAGCTGTCTAAGGATGCTGATGGGGCTGGACCTTTTCAGGCGATCACTGGTAATGTTCTGACTTTTGTCTTTCTTTTCTGTAAGTAGCATTGCATGGTCTGGAACTTAGAATGGTTAGATATTTAGTAGTATGGTCGATGTAGGGACCTTAAGTATTGGTGGTGTGAATACACACGTACTTTTCGACACTGGAGCTACGCATAGATTTGTGAGTCCAGATATGATCGGAAAGGGTTTGTTCCAGATTGGGGTTGGGGATGAGTCCTGCATTGTTAATGCAGCTGGAGGCCAGAGGATGGAATCCCTGGGTCTGGTTAAGGACATCCCTGTAGTGATCACAGACAGGGTAATGCCTGCGGATCTAATTTGTGTCCACCTCAAGAATCATGAAGTGATCTTGGGCATGGATTGGCTTGGAAAGAATCGGGCCACCTTAGATTGTCACCGAGGTCGAGTGCAATTTGAGGATGGGTGTAGACCCCCGATCAGGTTCCAAGGAATAAAACCTGCCTCCAGTGTAGTAGTGGTTTCAGCAGTCCGAGCGGAACGGATGCTAGAGAAGGGTTGTGAGGCTTATATAGCCACAATCGCCACTAAGGAGATGGTGAAGGGTGGTAACCTAGACGGGATACCGCTGGTCAGTGAGTTCGAGGATGTGTTTCGGGCGCTGCAGGGAGTTCCACCTGACAGGGCGGACCCGTTCATAATAGAACTGGAACCAGGGACGGCCCCATTGTCTAAAAGTCCATACCGCATGGCTCCTGCCGAAATGGCCGAGCTTAAGAAACAACTAGAAGAGTTGTTGGAAAAGGGTTTCATACGCCCAAGCGTATCACCCTGGGGGGCACCAGTCCTATTTGTGAAAAAGAAGGATGGTAGCTTTAGACTTTGTATTGACTATCGAGGGTTGAATAGGGTCACTGTCAAGAACAAGTACCCATTACCTCGGATAGATGAGCTGTTGGATCAGCTAAGGGGAGCTAAGTGGTTTTCAAAAATTGACTTAGCATCAGGGTATCACCAGATTCCAATCGAACCAAGTGATATCAAGAAGACTGCATTTAGAACTAGGTATGGCCACTATGAGTTTGTGGTTATGCCATTTGGTCTGACCAACGCACCAGCAGCCTTCATGAAGATGATGAATAGTATCTTCCGAGATTTTCTGGACGAATTTGTAATCATCTTTATTGATGACATACTAATATACTCCAGGAGTAAGGAGGACCATGAGAAACATCTCAGGTTGGTGTTGGGTCGGTTGAGGGACCAGCAGTTGTTTGCCAAGCTCAGCAAATGTAGCTTCTGGCAAAAGAGCATTGGGTTCCTTGGACACATAGTCTCGGATGAGGGTGTGTCTGTGGATCCAGAGAAGATCAAATGCATCAAAGAGTGGCCACAACCCAAGAATGCTACGGAAGTTAGAAGTTTCCTGGGTTTGGCTGGTTACTACCGAAAGTTTGTCAAGGGGTTTGCAAGCTTAGCTCAACCCATGACAAGACTGACCGGTAAGGATGTGAAGTTCACATGGTCCGAGGAGTGTGGGAAGAGTTTCTCAGCCCTTAAGGACATGTTGACCAGTGCCCCGGTTCTGGTATTACCAGAGGCCGACCAGCCCTATGTGGTGTACACGGATGCTTCCATTACGGGACTGGGATGTGTTTTAACCCAGCATGGGAAGGTGATAGCTTATGCTTCCAGGCAATTAAAGAAGCATGAGGGTAATTACCCAACCCATGACTTGGAGATGGCAGCCGTGGTGTTTGCCCTAAAGATTTGGAGGTCTTATCTTTATGGAGCAAAGGTTCAGATCCTCACCGACCACAAGAGTCTTAAGTACATTTTCACTCAGCCCGAGCTGAACTTAAGACAGAGGAGATGGATGGAATTTGTAGCAGATTATGATCTGGACATAGTCTACTATCCGGGCAAGGCTAATCTGGTTGCAGATGCCCTGAGCCGGAGGAGAGCTGATGTATCGGCTGAGAAGGAAGCTGTTGAACTGGAAGGGATGGTACGGTCCTTGCACCTCAACACATTGGCCGGCAGTGATGAGCCATTGGGGTTGGAGGCAGTGGACCAGGCTGATCTACTTACCAGGATTCAGCAAGCTCAACTACTGGATGAGAACCTACAAAAGGTTGCAAGGAATGACCAGACCGAGTACCAAATGGCAAGTAATGGTACCATCTTGGTACATGGTAGGATCAGTGTTCCCAACAACAGGGAGCTAAAGGAAGAGATTATGAGGCAGGCTCATAAGTCTAAGTTCTCTGTTCACCCAGGGTTGAACAAGATGTATAGAGACCTGAAGAGGTACTACCACTGGATTCGTATGAAAACCGATGTAGCTGAGTGGGTGGCAAAGTGTCCCACATGCCAGCTCGTGAAAGCTGAACATCAGGTTCCCAGTGGGTTGCTACAAAGTCTACCCATTCCAGAGTGGAAGTGGGACCACATTACTATGGACTTTGTAACCGGTTTCCCTACAACCCGGAACAAGAAGGATGCAGTTTGGGTAGTGGTCGATCGTTTAACCAAGTCAGCCCATTTCTTAGCAATCAGGAAGGGCGATGGAGTTGATGAGATTGTGAAGGTATACATGGATGAGATAGTACGTTTACATGGAGTACCAGCCAGTATTGTCTCTGATCGTGACCCAAGGTTTACCTCGTACTTCTGGAAAGCTTTCCAAAAAGCTTTGGGGACGAGGGTAAACATGAGTACAGCCTATCACCCACAGACGGATGGGCAGTCAGAGAGAACAATACAGACATTAGAAGACATGTTAAGGGCATGTGTCTTAGACTGGGGAAGTTCTTGGGAAAGACATTTGCCTTTGGTGGAATTCGCCTACAACAATAGCTTTCATACCAGCATTGGCATGTCACCGTATGAAGCATTGTATGGGAGGCCCTGTAGGACACCACTATGCTGGACCCAAGTGGGGGAGCGTAGTATGTTGGGTCCTGAAATTGTTGAGGAGACCACGCAGAAGATCAAGCTGGTTCAAGAGAAAATGAAGGAGGCGCAAGACCGCCAGAAGAGTTATGCAGACCGAAGAAGGAAACATCTTGAGTTTGAGATTGGTGATTGGGTCTATCTCAAGATGATCACCTTCAAGGGCAGGACCAGGGTTCTTGGACGAAGGAAATTGGATCCTAGATACTTAGGTCCATTCCGGATCATTGAGAGAGTTGGAGCAGTGGCATACAAGTTAAACTTGCCATCAGAAATGGATGCATTCCACAATGTGTTCCATGTGTCCCAACTCAGGAAGTGTTTAGGCAACCAAGACATTGTGTTGCCAGAGATCCCTGCTGATCTTGGTAAGAACCTCACCTTAGAAACAAGGCCGGTTCGAATCATAGATCGGGCAGAGAAGGCAACAAGGAAGAAAACAGTACCTATGATCAAGGTCGTGTGGGAATACAATGGCAAGGATGTCATTACTTGGGAAACAGAAGCGAGGATGAAGGATGAGTACCCGGAGTGGTATAATCAGTTTGTTCCAGGAGAAAACATGCAGCAAGGATTCGAGGACGAATCCATTCTAAGTGGGGGAGACTTGTCATGTCCCCGATCCTAGACAGGATCGTTGGGACGGACCATGGTACAGGAAAATGTACCAGCAAGGCCTTAGGGTCTAACCATGAGGTATCATGGTCCGGGAAGCAGGTTAAGTGCATCAGGAAGCTGAGACTTAACCAGGAAAGGTAGGAATGAGCTTAATACAGCCGGAAAGAGTAAGGAAGAAGCTCAAAACAGCTCAGGACAGCTTGAGGCAGCTCAACCAAGCTCTAGGTAAGCTTTGGGTAGCTCCGGGAAGCTTAAGGTAGCTGGACAAGAGTTTAGGCAGCTGGACGATGCGCGGACGAAGCTCAGACCAGCTGGAAGGAGCTCAACCAGTTAGGAGTAGCTCAAAGGTAGCTCACTCCAGGAAGGTTAGCTAGCTGGAGCTGAGGGACTAGCTCACTCAGCTGGAGCAGCTAGTGGTCAGCTCATCTCAGCTCGGTGAAGTGTTATGGTCCGGGCCGGTATGGACGGGTCATGGGTGGTCATGGGTCTTGCCTGACCCAGCAAGGGCCCGTGCGTCTTGGCAAGTGAACCAGGGCTTCAGGAGGACGAATGGGCCTTGTACCAGGAAGCCCACACGCACAAAAAGAGCAGTTGGGCGGTTTTGGGCAGAAAGGGTGGGAATGGGCAGTTTGGCGGTTTTGGGCAGTTTTGTGCCCCAAATTCGTGCCTGTTTGCCCAGAGACAGTTACCACGCCTTCCCCTATAAATATAAGACTCTCTGCACGAAATTTATCAGTCAGAAACACAAGACAAACCTCTGCCAAAATCCAGAGAGAAAAGAGAGAAAGAAGAACCGATTATTGAAGGTTGAATCCGTGTAAGTATCAAGGGTGTGATCTCTCCAACCGTGTGAGTTCTGTGGAGATCAAGGAGCAGACATAGATACCAGAAAAAAGGATCGTGGTAAGGAGAAGGAGAAGGATCGTGGCCAGAAGGATAGATCCTCTAAGGTTAGTGGTGTGGATCATGTAAACCAGGGGCCTGGACCAATGTGTGGGAACATGTGGTTTATGATCTCTGGAACTCTCATCACGCCCATTTCCATTTGTATACTTCTTATATCTTCTTCTCCTGATATGTTTATGAGGGTTTGGTGATCAGGACGGCCTTCCCATGGACCAAGCATAAGCCTGGTTCCATTGGACAGTTTATCGGCCAGTTTGGGTTCCATGATCCCCAAACTACTCTAAACGTGTTTGTTTGGCTTGAAAACTTGGGAATAGCAGTTTTAGGATTTATAAGAATTATTGGAAAAGACTAGACACGATTTGGACTTGATTTGCTCAAAAACCATATTTTGGTCCTTGGGCTGATTGGGTCGGATCATAGGGTCCGGGGTGGTTTCTGGTGAATCCGACCATGGATTCCGTCTAGTTAGGATTTATCACGAATTTTCATGAATTTTATTTAGTTTTTGGACCACTTTTGAAAAAGGGTCAGAATTGGTCTAAGATGGTCTCTAGGCGCAGAACCATGCAATTGCTTAGGTTTGTGGTTAGGTTATCGGACATAATATCATGCTATTGTGCTTGTGTGGTTTCAGGTAAGGACATGGACCGTGGCAAGGCCAAGGAACCGTGAGGACTCAAGCCGGAATGGATGTGTGTGTGGGTTAAGGGGTAGAAACGTTTATGTTATGAACTTATGATAGCCTATTGTGCAACTTGGATCACATGAATACTTTGTATCACTCTGATTTATATTTATACAATCTGTTTGCCCCTTATTTGATATTGATTCTAACTCTGAATTGAATGAACCTCAGTTTTGTTAAAATGACTTAGAAACTATTTGGCTTAAAACCGGAATCATCCTTAGTATTGTTTAGGTTAAGACTTGGATCTGGTTGGGGTTCAATGGACCAGGATCGGGTCTTACACTCTCCTTTCATTTAACACCTCTGGGTCAATAGATTGAGGTCTCAACATCTCTAGTTCAGACCAAAGGGCTCTGAACTTTCCCAGATGAACCGTGAACTCCTCATTCTCTTGGGACAGGATGTTGATGGGTCTCTTGATTTCAAAGACTCGGCTGAGGTTAGAGATGTTACCATAGATCTTTTTTAAGGTTTCCCAAAGCTCTTTAGCACTCTCACAGTATGAGTAGGCTTCAAGGATAGATCTTTCTAAGGAGCTTTGGAGAAAGGTCAAGACCAGGTAGTCATCTTGCTGCCACTTCTCTTCTGAGACAGTAAGAGAGCCAGTATCACCACTGGATGAACTCTCTTGAGAGGCAACAGCTTTGGAGGAGTTTGGAGCACCTGAGATGCAATGGCTCCATAACCCCTTTTCACCAAGGGTTGTCTTCACCAGGCGTGACCAGAGAAGGTAGTTGGGACCTTTGAGGGTGACTGGAATGACAATGGCTCTGGAGGACTCCATATTGAGGTCGGATATGAGCTAAACTGTCTTCTTTGTCTTCAAAGGTGAGGTCTTTAGATCTGGATGAACTGGATCTGTAAAGGAGAGAACTTTTGAGCTTGTGACTGGAACGAAAGCTTCACCAGGAGACTGAGAAACCAGGCTCTGATACCATAAAAGTTTTCAGAGAACAAGTGCTTGAGTGATGATGAACAAGGATGAAGATGATGCGGATGAGACTTGATGAGAATGAGAGAGAGACTGATGAAAGAGTAAGAGAGATTCGTGAGAGTATGTGAGATATTGAGAGACTAATGAGAGATTAAGAGACTAAGTAACCAGAGAATAGAAAGAGTAGGAGACTAAGAGATTGTGAAGAAAGAAAATCTCTGCTTGTTTATTAACCATCGACATACAAGGATATAAATAGGTAAAGAGCTACTCTAGGGTTTACAAGAAATATCAGAGCAAGCATGTGGAGTCAAGGGAAGGTTTGAAATGCATGGACCAGAAGCTTTACACGCTTTGAGACAGCCTGGCTGGTCAAGAGTGTAACTTGGCCTAGAATCGGCCACCAAGGCCTATGCATCTATCCAGTGATCAGTCCAGGTTCAGCCTCCTTCCTTTCCAGTCTTGATAGGGAAGAACCTTATCCACAAACGGTCAACACAAGCAGCATCTCGAAGATGCCTTCCTAGATGCCATTCTGATCCCATCTCCTTCCATAAAGCATCCGAGACTCCTTCTTCTCCATTCAAGTTTCTCTATGACTTGGGATGCAAGGTAAGACATGGGATTGTACCGATTTAGGGTTTGGTCCGTACAACTTGACCCGGTTTTTTGCACAAACCCAAAATGTCTTCAAATGGTTGAGAATAAAGTTTCATGGGTCGTCTCGCCCGTACGGTCCGTACAGTCCGTACGGCCGTACAGTACGGATGCCCTAACTTTGCACATCAACCCAATTGATCCCAAACTTCTCCCAAACCTTCTTCCTTCATAGTAAACCCCTCTTGAACCTTGTTCTAGCACTGCATAAGCTTCTGGACCTTCCTTAGACCTTGATCAGTCTCTAAGTGGGTTTTGCCCAAGCTTTGCACATTAACCTTTAGTGAGATGGTTTATCACTTCAGGTTAACAAAGCTCTCATCTTTCCCATTGGGGTTCCTCTCACTTACACAACCTAAGCTCTGTAAAACTTTCATGGTGTCAGAGCCAGGTTCATCAGAACCTGAGCTAAAGCTTCCGCAAACCTCACACTCTCTCTCATCTCAAAACCAAAACTTCAAGACACATCCATCGGAGATCTGTTTCTGGAAGAAGAAGAATCTTGAATCCGTGGAGTGTTCTCGTTGTCTCTCCACCATTCCTGTCTGTACCAGATGAAGGAGACTCGTTGAAAAGCAAAGGTGGATGGAGAGGCGTCATGAACCTTACCCAGATCCATCTTGTTCAAGAGTCATGTTCATCCGGGTTCCAAAGAAGATCATCCAGAAGGGCGAGCTGATAATATGAAGAAAAGAGGGGTCTTTTGAGTGGAGATACAAGAAGGTGGTCCTAGACTGAAGGAGAAGGAGGTGGGTGACGATCCAGACTCTCAGATCCAACAAAATCCAGACCTTTAAGCCATTGGAGGTTCAAGGAATCAATCTGGTTCCTTGGTTGTAAGCTATTACTGTCCCTTCTTGATATTGAGTGTGATAATGACTGGTTGTGTGTTGTGTTGAGTTGAATAACCTAAGAATATGTCCAGGATGCTTAAAGAGACTTGCTTGGTATTTGAGAATATGCTTAACCTGATTCTAGTGAAGCTTGTTAGGGAGTTAGTAGTATGTCTAAACCTGCTTGCTTTCATGAAATGAAATCGCCTAAGGTTGTTGCATAGAGACTGATGTTGTGTGATGATAATGATGCTTAATCCCAGTTCTAAATGAATGTGTGTTTGATGTTGATTAAAGTTATCTAAACCGGTTGCATTCATGAGTTAGAGACTGATTAAGGTTACTGCATATTGTCATCCGTGTTGCTGCCTTAATTGATGCATCTAGATTCATGTCAGATGCAGATTAAGGAGCTTGAAAAATTGCCTAAGTAGCTTGTCTTGAATCTAAAATGATCTTGCTTGAATCTAAAATGATCTTGCTTGTGCTTAGAGAGGTTTCTTGCAAAGATTAGAACTTGATAATGTCTAGTTTAATCTGTTGTAGAGCTTGTGACATTGGTGATCAAACTTGATGATTAGTCAATGTTTGATCCAATGCTTGTGTCTTATCTTGCTTGGAGTTTAAGTGATGTTTCAGGTGGATTTCCAGTCCATCATCAATCCGGGTTTAAGAGGAAGTCAGTGCCCATTGTTAGAACAATGGAGGGTGGTTGCTGGTGTGTGTGGTGGATGGACACACAAGGCGAGGTCATCACCTAAGTCTTGAGGAGACTGGTGACCTTAAGGCACTGGTACTGAAAGGAAAGGGTTGATCAGTGGTTGTATGTGCAGTCCTTGGGATGTTGCACTCCTGATCTTAAAGCTCAAAACGGCTCACTTCAAGCTTGGACCTAGACTCAATCCAAGCTTGAGGAGGGGAGTTAAGTGAGCTACCTGAATATCCTAAGTACAGTGACCTGTGTTCCTCCTTACCATTGCAAGCAAACTGAAGAAGGAGCCAACCGGGTCTAGGCAGTGGCATGCCTAGTCAAGAGACTGTTCAGAGAAGTCTTGGCTGTGTATGAAGAAGGCTACTCTATCAATGCGGCTTCTAGAGTGAGGTGGTTGAAGAGATAGCTGATGGATCAACCAGCAGTCCATCAAGTTGGCGAGTGATGAAGGAAGGTTGCAATGGTTTGTTCAGGCCGGATCATGAAGCTTCAAACCGTCCAAGCTTGTTCCTTTAAAGAGGTCTCAAGCTTGAGGGGGAGTGTTGAAGAGCTTCAGTGATCCGAGAGGAGTTCAGCAAGTGAGGGATTCAAGTGGAGTGTGAAGAGCAGCCACTCCACACCATTTAGACAAGGGAGTAAACCTGAACTTATCTTTATATACATTCATGTTAGGTTTATCTCTTGAGGACTAATACACTTGTGGAATGATGTATCAGGTACTGGTTACTCTATCAAGGATGATCTGGTGTGTCCGAGCACTTGAACCTATCAGCAGGATAGGTGAAAGGGGGGAGAGACCAATATCAGGTCGAGTTGAAGAGTACCATGGCTTGAGCCTCACTGAAGATGATCAAGGTCATTTCCAAGCTTCTATAAGATGGCTGTGAAGTCAGTTGAGAGGGGGAGAGCCAAACCGGGTCTATGAAGAGGTCAAGAGAAGGTTCATGAGTGCGCAAGATGTGTAGATCATTGCTGCACCAGTTAGGCCATGATCCAGAGTTCTTTGTGTCCACCACATTGGTTTAGACACAAAGAACAATCATATGTTTGCACGCCTGTTGACCATAATTCCTTCAACTCTTTTATCAAAGGCTGTAGAAAAACATCCAGTGACCTCTTTGGATGATTTGGTCCAAGTATCAATATACTCATGAAAAGCAATTCCTTTGCCATACACATCTCTGGAGGAAGGTTATACGGTGTCAAGAAGACTGGCCAAAGCGAGTATTGTCTTCCAGACATTCCAAATGGACTAAAGCCATCTGTACATATCCCAAGATAAACGTTCCGGGGGGTTGCTTGCAAAATCAGGGTACACTGAATTCAAGTGTTTCCATGCTTTTGCATCAGAGGGATGATTGATCTCGCCTTCTTTCTGAGTATGTTCCGCATGCCATCTCATTGATGATGCCGTCTTCTCAGATTGATATAATCTCTTCAGCCTATCCTTAATGGATAAGTACCACATCCGCTGGTACGACACTCTATTCCGTCCACGTCCTTGCGGTTTATATCGCGGCTTCTTGCAAAATTTACACTCTAACAATTCTGCATAGTCTCACCATAAGATCATACAATTGTCTATACAGACATCTATCATCTCTGAAGGCAAGCCAAGACTATGAACAAGTTTCTGAATCTCGTAATAAGATTCAGTGCACAAATTATCTTCAGGCAAATACTCTTTAAACAACTCAGCCCATGCATCCATACAAACCTCAGGTAAGTTATGATCAGTTTTGATATTCATCATCCTAGCAGCCAATGATAATTTAGAAAGACCTTCTCTACAACCTTCATAAATTGGCTCATTAGCTGTTGCTAGCATTTCGTAAAATCTTTTTGCATCCAAGTTAGGTCCCTCTACATTTTCTACCTCCTCTATAATAGATGTTGTTTCATGAAATGCATCTGTGACCATATCATGCATCCTATCATGATCAACCATATGATGATCCTCTTGATGGTAATTTTCAGAAAGCAAATGTGGTTCCTCTCTGTTATGAATAATCGCAACCTGGTTACTACTACTAGCTTCATTCCTACTATCACCTTCTCCGTGGTTAAACCAGATATAGTAATGTGGAGTAAATCCTCTATTTACTATATGTTTCCAAACCGTTTCACTAGCAACAAACTTCGTACTGTTTCATTTTCGACAAGGACAGAACATTTTACCCGTTTCCTGTGTGAGAGACGTTTGTCCGGCCTGGTTCATGAACATCTTCGCTCCGTTGAGAAATTCGTCAGTTACTCTTCCCCTTGAATCTTTATGTGCATACATCGAACTCCGAATCTCATAAATATTTTTAGAAATTTCTCGTAAAGTTTTTTTTTTCTTCCGTTTTAAGAATGAGGAAGAAGATCATATTTATAGAGAAATTTCGATTTTGGTAGGTAGTTAACTTAGTTGTTCAATAGATGCAAAATAGATGCAAATCAATTTGTTGTAATGAAGTCGCATATTTACGACTAATTTACAACTAATAAAGCAATTAAATGTAAATTAGTCGTAAAAGAACAACCAATGCGTGACCATTGGCAATTACGACCAATTAGGGACTTCTTTTGTAATATTTGAAAAAAAGAGAAGAAAGATACTGGAATCACAAGTCCGTAAATTTTAAGCGAAACTAACGTTTTAACGTATGTCCTGCATTGATCTTTTCAAAATTGTGATCCCAATATCGTTTTTCTCTCTTTTTCTCAGATTTTTTAGATCTTTCAGTTCAATTATCAACTTTATTTTTTAAAATATTTGTTTGGCTTTGGAGAAAATGATGGATCTTTTATAGGAGAGTTTACGACTAATTAACTTCGACCTTTTACGACCAATGAGCATCTATATCCTCCTATAGTTGTAATCGAGTCGTCCATTACGACTATCTAGCATCGAATAGTCTTTAAACCGTAAACCGAAATCCCAAACACATGTTGCCGTACATTAGTCGTAAATGAACGACTAATGTACGTCGAACGTAGCATGTTGTTGTACATTTATCGTTCTTTTACGTCTAATGTACGACTACGAACATTGGTAGCAAACTAACCTCTAGTTTACGACTAAGTTCTTGTTAAACGTAAATAAGTCGTAAAGAAGATGGTAAATTACGACTACTTAATTGTAGTCATAATATGTAGTCGCTGAATCAGTGTTTTCTTGTAGTGACCTTGTACAGCAAGCTTCCATGTTCCTTTGCCTTTTCTTGTCTTCTTCTCTTGTCTTCTGTCTTTTGGTTCTTCATCTCAATACTCCCCTTCAAGTTTGACCATAGAAACTGCCAAGTATGGACACATGAAGAACCTCCTGTGAGATTTATGTTAGAATGAGAGATTTGGAAGTAGTTTACTACTGGAGAATGAAGAACATGAAGAACAACAGAGAGAGAGAGAGAGAGAGAGAGAGAGAGAGAGAGAGAGGAATTTCGAAATTCAAAGAGAGAGAAGGATAGAAATGATTTCCTTGCTTATCTTAGCCTTGGTACATGTCTATATATAGACCAGACAATACATATAATAATCAGACAAGTTTGAATAAAGAAAAGATTAAATTAATGGAACTGAGGAAAAGCAGGGACAGTCTGAGGAATGGCAGTGACTGAGGAATGGAAGGGACAGTCTGAGGAGGGGCAGAGGCACGCCCAGCAATGTTGGAAAGTGATATGGGCACGGGAAGCACCCTTCTCACACTGGATGGATAGAGGATGAGTATCAAGCTTTGGTGGATGGATGGAGGTGAAAATGGAGTGAGTTCTTGCGGATGGAATGGAATGAGATGATAACCGGCTTGATTGCTCTTAGAACGGATCAGTGGAGGATGGGAAACAACAAATGGTGGTGTAACCAACTTGCTATCTCACTGGATGGAGGATGGCATGAAGATGGAGTGTTGATCCAAGTTGCTTGTTTGTATAAACAACTCAACAAGGACAAGGGATGGAGATGGAGTGAATAGATTGATGAACTCAATCAGATGGATCGAAAGTCGCCACAAACTCTATGGGGATGAGCTTGATAAGACTGGTTGCTCTCTATGCGGCTTCTCACACACACGAAAGGCTTTAGGGTTTTAGTTGCTAGGGGCAAACTGACTCATATATTTCATAATAGGTTAAAGAATACAAGGCTGCTTATAGGGGCTTATATACTCGCCGATGCAGCTATGCCCTTCTAGGGGTCTTTGAAGCAAATTTATTACAATGACTCAATCTTATGACCTAATAAAAAGCAAAGGCTAAACAATGCCTGCTTTATTCGAAAAGAAATAAATAAAAGACCCAAAACCTGCAAGGAAAATCAAGTAAATAAAATATTGAAATATGCTTACCTTACTTACCTTTCTGGTGGATTTGAATTGTGGTAAGGTAGCCGTTGGGGTTAGGAGAAGAGCAGAAGTGTGAAGTGTTGTCGTTTAGAAAAGCTTGCCTCTTCCCCTTGATACTCACCGTTTCACTTAAGTGGGGAGATGGTGAATAAGGAAACCATCTCTTTATGCGGAATGATAGACCATAGGATAGCATTATCTTTTGGGCCGTCTTGTATAACATAAGGTTGAGTCTTTATAACCTCTGATCCGGAAATGGAGAGCTTGTCTAGACGGTTTGTGATGTCATCTTAGTTGGGGTTGCTAATAGCCTTGGTAAACAATCCTTCAATGGCTTCACAGAAGCTTGCAATCACCCCTTGGTTCCTGATCTTGTTCTTGGTGCTTGTCTTAGAGTGGGGATGTTGATGTCTGATTCTATGTCCTCATTAGAAAGCGACAGGAGCTAAGTGGTCCACTCTCCTTAACACCACACGTGACTTCTCTCCCTAATGTCCTTCTGCCTCAAGTTGACATCCTCTTTGGTTATGAATAGATTAAACTTCCTTTCTTCTTCCTTTCTTCTTCCTTTCTTCTCAAGTTAAACCTTCTCTTGTCTTACAAGTCAAGTTAGGTCACTCCTTGACCTAACTGTACGGACAAGTCATCATTTATACTTGATCATTTTGGATGTTCCTTATGCCTTGACTTATTCTTCTCTATCATTCATGTCTTCATTGCAACAATGTCAACACTCCCCTCAAGCTTGACCATGTGGAACAAGTCAAGCTTGGAAGCCATGAAGCATTCCCTTATTAAAACCTCAGCTAGGTAAAACCACATGGAGAAAAACCAAGCCAAGGAAAAAGAGTAGAACACTTCATGGAGGAGAGATCAGTGACATGTGAGGTCTATGAGCCCAAACTTTGGATGAATGAACTCACAGACCTTAGTACTCGCAGCCTTTGTGAAGATATCAGCTAGCTGGTCTTCACTTCTTGTGTAGCAAGGTAAGATGATCTTCTGCTCCACAGCATCTCTTACCTTGTGACAATCCACCTCAATATGTTTAGTCCTCTCATGAAAGACTGATTTGCTAGCAATGTGTATAGCATCCTGGTTATCACAATGCATAGTGATTGGTGTTATGGTCTCAACTCCCAAATCCTTAAGCAGTCCTTTGATCCAGATTAGCTCACTTGTAAGCTTTCTCATGGCTCTATATTCTGCCTCAGCACTTGAACATGAAACCACCTTTTGCTTCTTGCTCTTCCAAGTTACCAAGTTGCCTCCAATAAATGTGCAACAACCAGTAGTTGTTCTCTAGCGTGACCTGGATCAGCTTCAAATTTATGCTCTGGAAACCAATGCACGTTTCAGAAAGACTATGGGCCATAGCACAACTTAATGGGCTCATTGGAGAGCTTATTGGCCTTATTCATGAGGTATTGGACCGACATAAGGCTATGGGCCTTGATGAGGCCTTTATAAAGATAGGAATGACTATGGAACAACATGGAAATCTAGTATTCAACCTGATTGAGCAAGGAATTGATGGAAGGAAACTGGTTGGACAGGAAATGAAATGGATGGTCTGGCATGATCGAGAAATGGACCGGTCAAACCGACATGGCCGAGAAATGAGTTGGAAATGGAAGATGAAGAACCAGATCTGGAAATGGATTATCAGGAGTATTTTCATCATCCAAATGAGCTTAAGGAGATACTTGTTCGTAGCAGAAACAAGATGGATTGAGCCCAAGCAAGAGTTGTTCGAAAAAGGCATTTATCAGCCCAAAAAGTGGAAAGACAAGCCACCTTGGATTATGATTGGGCCAAGAAGATTAAGCACGTCCAAGATGGTTTATTTTAATTTTATTTATGATTTTATTAAGTGTAAACTAATTAGGATTAAGTTTGGTTATCATAAACCAATTTTCAATAGGATTAGGATATGGTTTTTACTAAACCCTACTTGGTTTTGGTTTAGGGTTTTTTAGCTTAGGATTTCGTTTTCTTCTTTTTATTTATGTAGTCACGAGCCTCCATGTAATCAATAAACCATTATTCAATAAACTTAAGCTTTGGTTCAAACAAATCGTCTCTTAGGAGACTTCTCTATTCTTGTTCACGTTGGTGAGCAGTTATATCACACTAAGGAAGAGTTAAACCTTCTGTGATCCATCCTAGACATCAAGCAGGACGCCCCTGTGTCTCAGGAGTAGCAAAACAGCTTCTGGGCAATCCATAGCTCTCTAGCAAAGTTCATCGTCATCATCTATCATACACCTACGCCCCCTTCAAGTGATCCAGGGAGAGACAGCCATTCCAAGGCCGTACCAATCTCCTATCAACCCTATCTGCAGCCCAATCAGCATCACAATAGCCTACTATCTCAGTACTCTTGTTGCAACCCATCCAAACTCCTTGCCCTGGTGCTTCTCTCAAGTACCTGAGAATCCTTTCCACCATGTTCCAATGGTGCATCTTAGGAGCTTGCATATGCTGGCTCACTTGATTCACTGCAAAGCACACATCTGGTCTTCTGATAGTGAGATATATGAGTTTTCCCACCATCCTTCTATAGTGCTTTACATCTTCATATGCCTTATCTTCAATCTCCCCCTCACGCATCACTTTGTACCCCTCCTCTAGAGGTGTTTTAGCAGCTCTACCACCAAGATCTCCAGCTTCGTTTAATACATCAACAGTGTATTTTCTTTGGGACAGAAACAGTCCCTCCTTGGATCTACACATCTCAATCCTTAGAAAGAATTTGAGCTCTCCCAAATCCTTGATATCAAATGTTGCCTTGAGAAAAACTTTTGTGGAGCTGATCCCCTCTTTATCACTGCCTGTGATAATGATATCATCCACATAAATGAGGATCACAATGATCCCTTGCTGGCTGGTGAGAGTAAACAAGGTGTGATCAGCCTCAGATTCTACAAAGCCTCTTCCATTAATGGTTGTGCTCAGTTTGTGATACCAGGCTCTTGGAGATTGCTTCAAACCATAGATTGCTTTCCTAAGCCTCAAGACATTGTCTGGTTTAACCATGCCTTCCATACCAGGTGGTGGACGCATGTATACCTCATCTTCTAGCTCTCCTTGTAGGAATGCATTCTTTGTTGAAATGAAGAAGAAAAATTTCCACAAGAAGAAGCTGGCTCATGATCCAAGTATGGATGAAGAGAAATAAAGAAGACAAGAAGAAGAAGTGATCTGGATACTTCAAGTTGAGACTGGTTCATACAGACTTGTGAACCAAGTTATTGTTAAATGGACAAGGAGGAAGCATGGCTGAGTGTGATCAAGATGACCTGCACAAAGAAAATCAAGTGAAGAATATTGGAATGAACTAAAGAGACAAGAAGAAGAGAAGAGTCTGATTACTTGAGAGAAAGAAGGCTGTCTGTACAGACTTGGATCACAAGCAATCTACTATGACCTAACTTGCCTTGGGAGGCAAGGTACTGATGGGAACACGAGCTGAGGGTCTCCAGAATCTAAGGAAACCGTTGGTAGAGGGTTTGACCAGATTCAAATATGGAAGAAAGTCACATGTTAAGCTTAAGGAAAGAGCTGTTGCTGGCCTGTCACTTTCACTAATCAAACCTGGTCACTATCTCTCTCCTGCCCCTTTCTCCTCAGCTGGACGAGCCTCCCCTTGTCCTTACCCTCTTGGACACTTCTACTTCCCAGAAAATCATTTGTTTATGTTTGTCTAGATTTAGATTAATTTATTAAGTGCACACTGCCTATTTAAAGGCCTCTCATGTAACTGATTTGTTTAAGGAGAAAGTTCTTCTCTCTTCATATTCTTGGTTACTTTCTCTCTCTCTCATTACACACAAAATTCTGCTCCTCTCTACTCTCTAGTTACCTAAGTTACTCATAATCTCTTATTCTCTCAGATTCTCTTCATAGTCTTCACTTATACTTCATCACTTGCATTCACCCTTCATCACTTCTCTGTCCTTCTCTTTGGTTCAAACAGAACCAGGAGCTTCTTGTCAGTTTACTCTACCTATTCATCTTCTTTTCTCACATGGTATCAGAGCTTCCAAGCTCCTGAAACCTTCATAGCTTCCAAGCTCCTGAAACCTTCATAGCTTCCAAGCTTCTGAAACCTTTATAGCTTCCGCAAATCATCATCTTCTTAAAACTGTCTCCAAAACAGTTTCTGCTACATCTCTTTATCCACTGGTCCAAAGGTCTTCCAAGAAGGATGAATCTCGCCAGAACTCAAGATAGGACAGTATACAAGTCTCTGGAAGTCAAGAAAGCTTCAGCTCAGTCCAGCAAGCTTCATCAAAGGTTCAGTTTCAAGTTCTGTTTCTTGCAAAACCAGTTGGTACATTTAATTGTCCACTGGTCCAAACTCTCTAAGATGGAGAGCTCAAAGGAAATGGCGATTTCAGTAGCTTCAAGGAGTCCAAAGAAGAAGCCAAACAACCACATCTGGTCCAAAATGCTGAAGATAATCCATGGAAGAAACCATTCTTGGAGAAGGGTCACTAAAGAAGCATTAAAGCTAAGCTGTTCTAATCATTCTCTGGCCAGCCATGCTGAAGCTCTGTTTCTGACAAACAAAACCCACGACCAGCAAGAGGACAGGAGGGGTTTGAAGTGTCTCCTTTACCAGATGGAGAGAATCAAGAAGAGGAGGTGTTGGACAGTCAATCCACACCACAAGCCCTTCTAATTAAAGTGATTCACAGCCATGGAGGTTCAAGGAACTAGCTCAGGTTCCTTGGTTGTAAGTTAACCTCAACTCTAATAAGAGCTTGATTAATTATCTTAAATTGTTTCTGGTTGTGTTGGGTGTCTTATTAGTATCTTAGGGACAGATCAATGTTACTAGAGTTGAACCTAGTTTCTGTCCCATGATACTTAAACATTGTGTATGCATTGTTCTAGGAGTTAGTAAGCTTGCTAGCATGATCATATAGCATCTGGTTCAATCCATTTCATTGTTGTCTTGTGCTAATGGTCTAGTTAGTCCATCATATGAAAGTAAATTAAGAACGATGAAGAACAATGAAGAAAAGGTTCAAGAACAGAGAGAGAGAGAGTTGAATCCGTGAGAGAGAGAGAGAGAGAGGTATTTCGAATTCAAAAGAGAGAGAGAGAGAGAGAGAGAGAGAGAAGGAACCCTTTTCCTTGATTATAATAAGTGTGAGGATACAAATATATAAAGGCAAGATGCCTAAGACAGAAACAAGAGAAATAATAAACAAATGTTCTGCTATGTTCTGCTCAAGGCACTGAAAGTGACTTGTCCTCACAGCTGGAGCAGAGAGCAGAAGTGGAACATGTGACTTCTTCTTATTTTATTCATTCCTCTTGTTCCCATAATATCTCCAACGGTCTTCTTCTCTTCTGATGTCGACCAAGGTAAGTTTAAACTTGCCTTGACTCTGAAGACACGTTAGGTTAAGCTTAGGTGACTTGGGAGGCAAGTATTGTACGGACATACTGGCATTCCAAGTCTGCTCGGATTTGTTGCTTCTTCTTCAAGTGATTCCAGATCCTTTCTTCTCCTTATCTATTTATTTCCTTTGTCAATACTCCCCCTCAAGCTTAGCCATACAGAATGGTTAAGCTTGGATTCCATGAAGACATCCCTCATTAAAACCTTTGTGTGCAAAACCCAATGGGATAAAAACACACAAAGGAAAAGAGTAGATGCTTCATGGCTAAGAGGATCATGATCTGTACAAGTCTATGAGTCCCAACCTTGGATGGATGGACTCAAAAAATTTGGTGATTGCTCCCTTGGTGAATATATCAGCGAGCTGATCTTCACTCCTTGTGTAGCAAGGTAATATGATCTGGTTCTCCACAGCTTGTCTAACGTTGTGAAAATCCACCTCAATGTGCTTTGTCCTCTCATGAAACACAGAGTTTGAGGCTATATGGATAGCTGCCTGATTATCACAATGCATTGTGATTGGTGATGTTGTCTCTATGCCCAAGTCTCTAAGCAGGTTCCTGATCCAGATGAGCTCACTTGTAAGCTTCCTCATTGCTCTATACTTTACCTCAGCACTTGAACATGATACAACCTTTTGCTTCTTGCTCTTCCAAGTGACTAGGCTGCCTCCAATGAAAGTACAATAGCCTGTTGTAGACCTCCTGTCTACTCTATCACCAGCCCAATCTGCATCACAATATCCCACAATTTTTTTGCTCTTGTTGCATCCCATCCATACACCCTGGCCTGGAGATTCCCTTAGATACATCAAGATCCTTTCCACCATATTCCAGTGATGAACTTTAGGGTCTTGCATATGCTGGCTGACTTGATTCACAGCAAAGCAGACATCTGTTCTTGTAATGGTTAAGTAGATTAGTTTTCCAACCATTTTCCTATAGAGCTTGACATCTTCAAACAATCCATCTTCCATCTCCCCCCTCACGCAGTACTTTGTATCCTTCTTCAAGAGGATTTTTGGCTACTCTTCCTCCAAGTTTCCTGCTTCATTCAAAAGATCAAGTGTGTACTTCCTTTGGGACAAGAAAAGCCCCTCTTTAGAGCGGCATATTTCAATCCCTAAGAAGTACTTTAGCTCACCCAAATCTTTGATATCAAATGCAGATTTAAGAAAAACCTTAGTTGAGGTGATACCTTCCTTGTCATTTCCTGTGATGATTATATCATCAACATAGACCAGGATAACCACAATCCCTTGCTGTCCTGAGAGAGTGAACAGAGTATGGTCTGCCTCTGACTTCCTAAACCCTCTTCGATTCAAGGTTGTGCTCAGTTTGTGATAACAGGCTCTAGGAGATTGTTTTAATCCATAGATAGCCTTCTTCAGCCTCAATACATTTCCTGGTTTTACCATGCTCTCTAAACTAGGAGGAGGACGCATATATACTTCATCTTCTAATTCCCCTTGAAGAAACGCATTCTTGACATCCATTTGCCATAAATCCCATTCCAAGTTGACTGCCAAAGCAAGAACAATTCTTGTGGTGTGAAGCTTAGCCACTGGAGCAAATGTTTCTAGGTAGTCTTCTCCATAGACCTGAGTGTAGCCCCTTGCCACAAGTCTTGTCTTCTTCCTTTCTGGTTTTCCATTTGCTAGATATCTGATGGTGAAGATCAGACGACTTGTCACTGCTTTCTTGCCTTTGGGAAGCTCAGCTACATACCATGTATCATTCTTGATCATAGCATTGATCTTATCTTCAACTGAGGCTCTCCATTCCTTCAGCTCCATTGCCTCTGCATAAGACCTCGAAATGCACTCTTGATCCAGATTACTTATAAAGGCTTGGTGTTCTTGAGGATAGTGTGCCATTGAGCAGGTCGCTTGTATGGGATGAGCTACTGCATTGCTGTTGAAGTATACTCTGGTGTTCTTCCAATTGGATGGATGGTGCTTCACTCTGGTACTTCTCCTCAATGGTTGAATCTGTTGCTCTTCTGCCACTGTCTCTACATGTTCTTCCTGATCTTTATCTTCACTGGACTGATCAAATTCATGTAGTCCATCTTGATCATGTGCTGTCTCTGAATCATCCTCTTGTCTTTCTTGTTGTGATTCAGATTCTCTGCCCCCCTCAGGATCAGGATGGACTGGCTCGGCACTTGGTTCAGCTGTTCTAGTTCCCTCAGCCACTGGAGTAGGAGAGGGTCTCCTTGGTTCCTCATTGCTTGAGGACTGACTGATGCCTAAACTTTCCAGAATGGTTCTCAGGTTGCTTGCCCTATCAGATGATCCATGTGAGAGGTCCTTAAGGTTTTCCCAACTCTTCTCATCATAGTATCCCTTTGATTCCACAAACTTGACATCCCTGGAGACCATTACTCTTCTTGATTCTGGTGAGTAGCACTTGTACCCTTTTTGTGTATGAGAATATCCAAGAAACATTGCCTTAACACTCTTGGGATCTAGCTTGTTTCTCTGCTCACCTGGTGTCAAGACATAGCACACACACCCAAACACACGCAAATGATCAATAGGAGGTTTTACTTTATTCAGTACCTGAAATGGGGAAGTGTCTTGGAGGATTTTGGTTGGGATCCTATTGATTAGATAGCATGCTGCCACTACAGCATCTCCCCAAAATCTCTTAGGAACATTGGTGTGAAACATAATGCTCCTTGCAACCTCCATTAGGTGGCGATTCTTCCTCTCAGCCACTCCATTTTGTTGTGGTGTATATGGACAGCTTGTTTAATGAATAATCCCATGTTTTGCTAAGTGGTGTTTGAAGGCATGGCTTGTATACTCTCCACCATTATCAGACCTGAAATTTTTTATCTTGGAATTGAAATGGTTAGTTACATAGTTTTGGAAGTTGATAAATGCTTCTAAAACTCTATCTTTGCTTTGAATCAGTGTGAGCCAAGTATACTTAGATTTTTCATCTATGAAAGTAACAAAGTACTTATGATTTTCTATAGATGCACAGGGTGCTGTCCACACATCAGAATGGACTAGATCAAAGCAATTCTCATAGATGGTTAAAGACTTAGGAAAAACAGATTTGTAGTGTTTACCAAGGATACAAGCCTCACAAGTTTCATTTTTAAAAGATAGATTAGGTAACATCAGTCCTAAAGAACGAGAGTGAGGGTGACCAAATCTAGCATGCCATAACACATCACTAACTAAAACAGAAGCAGAATTAAAAGCACAAGTAGAATATGATCTAAGCTTGGTGTCTTCAAGAAAATACAGCTCTCCCTTGCTCACACCTTTTCCCAGCATCTTACTGGTCTTAATATCCTGAAAGCACACATCATTAGGACTAAAAATAACCTTGCAATCCAGATCATTAGTGGCTCTTTTAACAGATAATAAATTAGATGTGAAAGTAGGCATGTAAAAAGCTTGAGATTCTTTATTAAACAGATTCAGATTTCCTATTCCTTCAATAGGTATCATATCACCATTTGCAATTACTACACTACCTAGAGCTGGTTTGACATTACTAATGAGTTTAACATCCCTAATCATGTGATGAGAAGCTCCTGAGTCAATTATCAAAGGTCTAGTAGTTTGTGATGCAGTGTGAATAGAATTTAAAGCATTAATACTAGTGTTACCAGAGTTTGCATTGAGAGCCTTTATGAGGGCCTCAATGTCTGACTTGCGGATGAAGGCATCATCATTAGGAGGTTGTGGTATGGCCTGAGAGGTAGACCCAACCGCATGTGTTGTTGAGACCATGGCTCTTCCATCCTCTCCCATGCGCATGGATACATTGGCTGGCTGTGTGTCTTGAGCTCTTGCTTCATGAGCCCTGGTCTGGTTGAACTTAGGTGGCCTGAGGTGGGGATGGAGAATCTAGCAGTTGTTCTTGGAGTGACCTTGCTTCTTGCAATGCTCACAAGTCATGCGCTTATCCCCTCCTGGCTTATAGTAAGCTTTGTTTGCTGAAGCAGTCTCCATCTTCTCAGCCTTATTGGCTATAGATAGCTCTCCTTTACCACCAAACAGCCCATCAGAACCTTGTTCTTTCTGTAGTTGAGCACACACATCATCCAGACTGGGCAGCTCCTTAGCTCTTAAAATGTGTTTGATAACATCATTGAAAGTGGGATTAAGAGTAAAGAGTAACCCAAATACTTTGTCCTCCTCACGCCTTGTATTCAAGATGGTTGGATCAGTGGTGCTTGGTCTCAGCATCTCAAGCTCAGCCCACAGTGCTCTGAACTTTCCAAAGTGTTTGGTAAAGTCCATATCCTCCTGATGCAAGTTGTTGATTGCCTTCTTCACTTCAAAGACTCTGCTGAGGTTTGAGGTGTTTCCATAGACTTTTTGTAAGGTGTCCCACAACTCCTTTGCTGTCTCACAGTAGGAGTAAGCTTCCATTATGGGACCATCCAGGGAAATTTGCAAGGCAGACAGCACCATGAGATCTTCTCGAACCCATTTGGCTTCATCTGTCACTACAACTTCCCTGCCATCCTCTCCTTGTGTGATTTATCTTGGGGCTTCTCCTGAGGTGATATGCTCCCATAGACCTCTTCCACCAAGGGCCGTCTTGGTCAATCTCGAGCAGGGAAGGTAGTTTAAACCTTTTAGAGTGACTGGGAAGACCATTTGCTTGTGTTGCTCCATTTTGACTTGTTATTGTCCAGTGGGTAATAGAGTGAACTGGGTATAAATTTGAATTTTAAACACTGGACAGGATAGAAAACAAGCAGAAACAAGCTAATATCTCTTTATATGATGGAGATATGAAGAGAAAACAAGAGAAATGGTGAAGAACCGCCCAGAAACTTGCAAGAACAAACCTAATATCCACTGGACAAAAGGATGTTCTTCAAGATAAACAGAAAGTAATCGGATAGAAAGGTAGAGTGGAGTGAATAGAGAGTGTTTGCGGAAGAAAATGAAAGGTTTAGGAGCTTAAAGCTCTGATACCATGAAAGTAAATGAAGAACAATGAAGAAAAGGTTCAAGAACAGAGAGAGAGAGAGAGTTGAATCCGTGAGAGAGAGAGAGAGGTATTTTGAATTCAAAAGAGAGAGAGAGAGAAGGAACCCTTTTCCTTGATTAGAATAACTGTGAGGATACAAATATATAAAGGCAAGATGCCTAAGACAGAAACAAGAGAAATAATAAACAAATGTTCTGCTATGTTCTGCTCAAGGCACTGAAAGTGACTTGTCCTCACAGCTGGAGCAGAGAGCAGAAGTGGAACATGTGACTTCTTCTTATTTTATTCATTCCTCTTGTTCCCATAATATCTCCAACGGTCTTGTTCTCTTCTGATGTCGACCAAGGTAAGTTTAAACTTGCCTTGACTCTGAAGACACGTTAGGTTAAGCTTAGGTGACTTGGGAGGCAAGTATTGTACGGACATACTTGCATTCCAAGTCTGCTCGGATTTGTTGCTTCTTCTTCAAGTGATTCCAGATCCTTTCTTCTCCTTATCTATTTATTTCCTTTGTCAATATCATAGTGGACTGGTATGCATTTAGAAGTTTGTCTAAGCTACTGGTCCCTTTGGTTTTGGTGAAACCAGTAATCATTAGCTTGTGTAATGTGCATTTAGTTGCTTGTTATCTCATGCTGTCTTCAATTGAATCTTGTGCATTCATATAGCTATTGTCTAAAATTGTTGCTTGATGCCTGTGTACTGGTCTAGGAGATTTCTAGCATTGTTTTGTCTTGGTCTTGTCTTAGCTCATTTGTTTGTGTGCTGTATGGTCTAGGCGAGTTTCTTAGAGCCTGTTGTGTGTCTTGTTGCATTGCTAGAGGGCTTCCTGGTCATGTGTTGCATTCATAGCTGTGTAGCTTGATTAGATGAGTTGTCTAGTCTATGCTACTGTCATAAATTGTCATTGCATTCTGCTACTGTCATATGTGTGATAAAATGAGCCTAGATGCCTTGTAACTGATGAGTTATCATACCTGAGCATTTAGTGAATTGGTTGCATGGATTTGAACTAAATGAGTTGTTTAGATTCTGTCCATTGCATTTTCTTAAAGCATTGGGATCAGGATTGGTGAGTTACCAAGGTCTGATCCTAGTGTGTGGTCTGATTCTTGCTGGAGTTTGAGTGATGTTTCAGGTACACAAGTGTTTTCTCTGTCCATCATCAAATCAAGACAAAGAAGAAGACTTTGCCCATGAGTTCAGAGCCTACAGAGTCTGTATATTCCTGACCATGGAAAGATCACTTGTGTGTAGAGAACCGGTTGAATTAAGCGCAGCCTGTTTGAGTGTTGAGCTCCTGGTTCAAAAGACTTACAAGAGGCAGTGGAGAAGAGATTAAGGGAGGAACTGGTTGACTTAACCGCAGCTTTAGGGGTGATGCGCTCCTGGTTTCAAAACTCAATGTTGCTCACTTCCAAGCTTGGTCCTTCACTTATTCTCTCTGGATCAAGCTTGAGGAGGGGTAATGATGAGCATTCCTGAAGGTCCAAGTCTTCCATTTCCTCACCTCAGACCAGAAGTGAGAGTATGCAAGTGGTGGAATTCACCCTTGCAAGATTTCTCATCAACCGGATCAAAGAAACATCAGCAAGGACAGCATCAACTTGGTGTTAGAACAGATGGCCATCAGAGACTACTTGGCAAGAAGATCAGGTGGAGAGGCAAGCTGATTGGAATGCTATGAATCAGCCCAAGGCTTGGGAGTTAGAACAGTTACCTTCTGGTTAGAAAGCTATGGATCAGCTTCTACATGGAGTTAGAACAGTTACCTTCAGTTGGGAAGCTATGAATCAGCCCATAGCATGTATGCTTGTACCTGGTTGATGAAGCTTAAGGAAGCCAGCAAATGGTGATTTACAATCTGGCCAGCTATATGGAAGGACACAAGGAGTATTCAACTAGGGACATTCTTGGCTGAGCAATCACATGATGGTGGCAGATCATGGAGTTGCAAAGTCCCCCAACATATTGATATCTTCAAGACTGACAATGCACATGCTGGTTCAAAAGCAAGTGGCATGAGGGATTCAAGCGTTCAGCACCCTCACTAGAATTCCAGAAACTTATACAAGGTACCTATTGAGCTCATGAGCAAAGGCAGGCTGGGAGATAACCCTTAAATGGAGTATTCAATTCAGAAGAAAGGGGGAGACAAGTTCTGGTCATAAGAAGCAGCTCAAAGGTTGATTGAATCTGGTTGAATCTGAAGCAAGTGGCGCCTAAACTGTGTCTGAAGCAAGGAGCGCCTGAGTTGCAACTGAAAAGGGCAATAATCCAGGGTTTATGAGTCCCTAAACTTGATCATAAGGCTCATAAACCCACTGGCCAATCCTTAGGCTGAGATGCTTGCACTCTTTTTCCCTAAGTGTTGGTTTATCCCATGAGGTTTTCCCACCCTTAGGTTTTTAATGAGGCAAGTACTCTCAGTTCCAAGCTTGCCTAAGGATATCATATGGTCAAGCTTGAGGGGGAGTCTTGAAATGAAGAAGGGAATGTCCACAAGAAGAAGCTGGCTCATGATCCAAGTATGGATGAAGAGAAATAAAGAAGACAAGAAGAAGAAGTGATCTGGATACTTCAAGTTGAGACTGGTTCATACAGACTTGTGAACCAAGTTATTGTTTAAATGGACAAGGAGGAAGCATGGCTGAGTGTGATCAAGATGACCTGCACAAAGAAAATCAAGAGAAGAATATTGGAATGAAATAAAGAGACAAGAAGAAGAGAAGAGTCTGATTACTTGAGAGAAAGATGGCTGTCTGTACAGGACTTGGATCACAAGCAATCTACTATGACCTAACTTGCCTTAGGAGGCAAGGTACTGATGGGAACACGAGCTGAGGGTCTCCAGAATCTAAGGAAACCGTTGGTAGAGGGTTTGACCAGATTCAGATATGGAAGAAAGTCACATGTTAAGCTTAAGGAAAGAGCTGTTGCTGGCCTGTCACTTTCACTAATCAAACCTGGTCACTATCTCTCTCCTGCCCCTTTCTCCTCAGCTGGACGAGCCTCCCCTTGTCCTTACCCTCTTGGACACTTCTACTTCCCAGAAAATCATTTGTTTATGTTTGTCTAGATTTAGATTAATTTATTAAGTGCACACTGCCTATTTAAAGGCCTCTCATGTAACTAATTTGTTTAAGGAGAAAGTTCTTCTCTCTTCATATTCTTGGTTACTTTCTCTCTCTCTCATTACACACAAAATTCTGCTCCTCTCTACTCTCTAGTTACCTAAGTTACTCATAATCTCTTATTCTCTCAGATTCTCTTCATAGTCTTCACTTATACTTCATCACTTGCATTCACCCTTCATAACTTCTCTTTCCTTCTCTCTGGTTCAAACAGAACCAGGAGCTTCTTGTCAGTTTACTCTACCTATTCATCTTCTTTTCTCACATTCTTGACATCCATTTGCCAAAGATCCCATTCCAAATTCACAGCAAGAGAGAGCAAAATCCTTATGGTGTGAAGCTTTGCCACTAGTGCAAAGGTTTCAAGATAGTCCTCACCATATACTTGAGTGTAGCCTCTTGCTACCAGCCTGGTCTTCTTCCTCTCAGGTTTCCCATTGGCGAAGTACTTAATTGTGAACAACAACATGCTTGTTAATGCCTTCTTGCCTTTGGGAAGTTCAATTTCAAACCAGGTTCCATTCTTCTCCATAGCACCCATCTCATCTCCTACTGAATATCTCCATTCCTTAATTGCCATAGCCTCTTCATATGACCTTGGTATGTAAGCCTCATCAAGGTTAGTGATGAAGGCATGATGATCCATAGGAATTGAGCTAGGGAGCATGTTGCTTGAGTAGGATGGGCAACTGCTTGAGAGTTGAAATAAACCCTTGTGTTGATCCAATTAGAAGCAGGTTTTCTGAGCCTAGTACTCCTCCTTAGTACTGGTGGTGCTACTTCTTCTGGAACAGCTTCTGCATCATCTGAGGACTGACCCTCATTTACCACTGATTCCTCTTGATCTTGTTGCTCAGCTTGGCCATGAATTGTTGCTGAGTTTTCTGGTTGTGTTGGCTCAGCAGTATTGTCCCCCACATGGTCAAGGTGAGGAACCACCTGAACCTCAACTTCATCATTGCTGGAACCAGTTTCAGTCTCCACCGTTTATCAGCTTCTGGTGTAGACCCTTTTTGTTCAGGTTCCATTCTTGCTTCAGGCATACTGACCCCAAGGCTTGCCATCACTCTCCTAAGGTTGCTTGCTCTATCAGAAGCTGATTGAGATAGGTTCTCTAGATCCTCCCAACTCTTATCATTTGTAGATGAACCGAGAGGAAGAGAGAAATAGTGGAAAGATTGAGAGATTAGAAGAGAGTATGCTTGATGTTCATGATGAACACGAGAGAGAGAAGAGAGAAACACGAAAAAAGAAATGGTTTGCTTGATTGATCAATCTGAGAGGAGTTTACACATATATAGAGGCTTTACAACGGATACAAAAAAGGAAAGGTAAACCAAGAGGAGACGTGGCTGGTCAAGGGGAGAGGCACACCTGGTTTGAACTTGTGGCTGCGGAAGCGATATGCTTTTGGCATCTTGACCAGATGCCTTCTCCTTTCCAGCACTGGACAGGCTGTCTTGGTCAAGCTTATCTTTTTATCTGCGAGCCTGTTTCTTACCGAGTAACCATCTGGGGTAGCCTTCTCCCTTTTACATGAACAAGTTACCTTGCCTTCTCTTTGCCTTGATGTCCAAGAAACCACCATGGATGTACGGACATTGAGTTGTACGGAAAGGTCTATCTGTACAACTTGACCAAGATTTTGCACAAGAACAAAATGTATTTTTGGTCGAGTTTAAAGTGGTTTGGGTCGAGTGGTCCGTACGGTCGGCTGTACAGTCCGTACCATCCGTACCGTCCGTACACTTGCCCTAACTTTGCCACCAACCTTCCTTTGATCCCTAAACTTCATTCAAGCCTCTTAAACCTCCTCTCTTTTTTTACTCAGATCAACACCCCCCCCCCTCAAGCTTGACCATGTGGAACAAGTCAAGCTTGGAATGCTATGAGATCTCCCTCATTAAAAACCTCACCAAAGGGAAAACCCTTTTGGGATAAAACCCCTTGATGAGGGAAAAAGAGTGAAGACCCATAGCGAGGGGATCAGTTTTTTTGGAGAGAGGTCAATGAGTCCTAATCTGATGTGAATAGACTCAATGACCTTTTGCCTTGCTGCCTTGGTAAAAAACATCCGCCAACTGATCCTCACTTCTAGTATAACATGGAAAGATCTCTCCAAGACCAATCATTTGCCTCACCTTGTGGCAGTCCCCCTCAATGTGCTTGGTTTCTTTCATGGAACACCGAGTTGGTTGCCAATGTGGATAGCGGCCTGGTTATCACAATGCATAGTCATGGGTGTGGCTTGCTCTACTCCTAGATGCTTCAGTATCCCTTTGATCCACACCAATTCATTTGTCAGCTTCAGCATGGCTCTATACTTAGCCTCAGCACTCGAACAAGAGACCACCTTCTGTTTCTTGCATTTCCAAGTGACCAGGTTTCCTCCA
Source organism: Moricandia arvensis (assembly GCA_905132765.1). NCBI lineage: Eukaryota > Viridiplantae > Streptophyta > Magnoliopsida > Brassicales > Brassicaceae > Moricandia > Moricandia arvensis. Next base: position 1,417 of record CAJHQP010004635.1, on the reverse strand, counting down.
ATAAAGGTGCAATAGCCGATAGTGGATTTCCTAGCAGCTCTATCTCCTGCCCAATCTGCATCACAGTACCCCACCACTTCAGTGCTCTCATTACACCCATCAATACTACTTGACCTGGTGATCCATTTAGGTAACTTAGGATCTGTTCCACCATCCTCCAGTGATGTTCTCTTGGTTCTTGGCATGTGTTGGCTCACCTGGTTCACAGCAAAAAAAATATCAGGACGGGTAATGGTCAAGTATATCAACTTACCAACCATCCTCCTATAGAGTTAAGGATCTTAAAGGTATGGGCTGTTCTCAATATCCCCCTCTCGTGGTACTTTGTACCCATCCTCCAATGGCATTTTTGCTATCTTCCCACCAAGTTTACCTGCATCTTTCAAAAGATCAAGGGTGTATTTCCTTTAAGACATGAACAAGCCTTCCTTGGATCTACATATCTCAATTCCAAGGAAGTATTTCATTTCCCCTAAGTCTTTAATTTCAAACACAGATTTTAGATAGTCTTTAGTATCTTGTATACCTGCTTTGTCACTTCCGGTTATGATGATATCATCAACATAGACCAGAAGGACAATGATACCTGAGGTTGTGGTGAGAGTGAAGAGAGTGTGGTCTAACTCAGACTTCCTGAAGCCTCGCCCATTCAGTCTAAGTGCTTAGTTTGTTGTAAACAAGCTCTAGGCGACTGCTTTAGACCATATATAGGTTTCTTCAACCTCAGCACATTTCCCGGTTTCACAAGACTCTCAAGACCTGGTGGAGGCTTCATGTAGACTTCATCTTCAAGTTCTCCTTGAAGAAAGGCATTCTTGACATCCATTTGCCAAGATCCCATTTCAGATTGGTTGCCATTGATTAGAACAATCCGAATGGTATGGAGTTTAGCAACTGGAGCAAAGGTGTCAAGATAGTCTTCTCCATATGTTTGAGTGAAACCTCTAGCACTAGCCTTGTCTTCCTTCTATCTATCTTCCCATTCGGCAAGAACTTGATGGTGAATATCCACATACTGGTTACTGCTTTCTTCCCTTTAGGCAGCTCATTTTCATACCATGTCTCATTCTTGATCATGGCAACTAGCCTCATCCGCAACTGAGGCTCTCCATTTCTCATCCTTCATGCCCTCTTCATATGATCTTGGCAATTGGCTTTCATCCAGACAAGTTATAAAAGCACAATGCTCTTTTGGGAACTTGGCAAAAGAACATACCACCTAACTTGGATGAGCTTACTGCTTGGGCCATTGTAGTACACCCTAGTGTTGACCCAGTTTGAAGGGTCTCTCCCCACCCTTATACTTTCCCTCAGAGGTGGATCTTCTTCCACTGGTTCCCCATTGACCTTCTCCTTCAGGTCCATTGTTTTCTTCAATTCTGATGTGATCATGGACCGGATCACTAAGGAGAACAAG